>JAGDQP010038242.1:0-18247 GCA_022664845.1 Lepisma saccharinum
ATAATACAAATAAGAGGTTGCTGTTCTTGAATTTTTATGGACTAGAAACACGTCATTGACGATTTAAATCTCCTTGATTAGTCGGCAGCGGCACCTCGTACAGATTTTAAACTTGCAATATTCAAATTACCACGTGCGTAGTCAGCAGGAATTCCGCCAGGATTCTCTGTTTGGGGTGGTGTAAAGTCAAAATTGGGAAGATGTAAGTGGAGTTTTGTATGGTTTCTATCGATATTCCACCGTAAAAATGTTAAAGTTGACGGGTGCTCTCGAGAATTTGGGGGTGTAACCCGTAAGGGGTGGGTCTGGTAGAATCACTGGTAGTCAGGAGTCTAACAGAAGAATTTCAGAGCAAACAGGGATTCTGCCTAATCATCCTTCAAATTCCCGAACACAGTCCGAACGGTAAAAAAATTCGACAAAAACCCTGGAAAACTCTATTAAACCCTGCTACCAACCCCACCTTTCGCTTTACCTACCCCACACTGGAAATGCTGGCAGAATCCCTAGAGACGATTGTTGTAATTTTAAAATATATATTTTACATTGCATGCTTTCATTGAATTGTTACAGTCACTTGTGAAGGACATTTTGTGAAATATCAATTAAATAAACAAATATAGCTAGGCGTCAAATATACTATTTACTACGTTTAGGGGAACTTAGCCCAGTACAGAACAGTTCCCAGTACCGGACAGTAGTAGTTCTAACATTCTGACGCTAGAGAGCAGTAGATATTCGACATGCATTTGTAGTATTTATCAACAGGGGTCAGTGTTTGGCGCCAATTGTTTGTCGTGTGAAATAAATAGCTGAAAAGTGATCCTCGTTACTTTCTTTCATGACGCAAATAACTTTTATAGAAGTCTTACACCCACATTAGGTAAGTGAAACCCTTTTCACACTTTTCGGTTGAAACTACTAATAGCTCTACCTGTGAGCTAACATTGTACTGAATGATACAATACCCTTAAGATGGCAAATAAAGTGTTTTTGATACTACAACATCATATTTGCTTGCATATTCACAACCACTTTTCAGTTTGATATTGGGAACAGTTTTTTTGATCGACGCCATTTTGAGCAATTTAGAAAATCGAAAAACTTTATGTTCAAATCTTATCATAAAAGTATTATTGCTGTACTATGTTATTATCCATGCTGTGATTATTGTCAGTGTGTTTTCTTGTAACGATTTGTTGAATGGTTTTTAAGAAAATAGAAGAAAAAAAGAACGCTTAGATGTCCAATACTAGGACAAGCTTCCCTATATCTTACTTATCACAACAACTTCAGCGCAACAGTGACGTTTTACTTATCACGTATATTCATGACTGAATTAAACTGAATTATAATGTCTGCAAGGTAGGCCGTGTTTGCACAGTCCTGTGTAAAGATAGCCCCTTTCGTGTACTTTCTAAATGAAGAAGTATTAATTAAAGACCGTTACAGAAATACGATCATAAAATTACCTAGGTTTGCGTTGGAAAAAGCGGACGTTATCTATAATATGCCACTGACACAACTGGCAAAGTTTCAACGAAATATTAACTAAACAATGCTACAGAAATAATATTATGAGATGACATAATCAGGATATGATCTTATTTGAACAGCGATAAAACTTATAATATGCCTTACTTATAATTAACATTATTACTGATATGCGTTACTTACTTACTTACTCTATAGCTTACGGAACTCGCAAGTTCATCGCCGTAGTAACAAACGTTCGCCATCGGGATCTATCCTGTGCGAGATCACGCCAGTTTTCATCACAAACCCCTACTTCTCGAAGATCACTTCTAATATTGTCCTCCCAACGTCGTCTCGGTCTTCCTAACAGTCTTCTTTCCTCTGGCTTTCCAACCAAGATGGAATATAATCTTCGTTTCTCTCCCACCCGAGCCACATGGCCTGCCCATCTTAGTCGTCGTGATTTCATTATTCTTACAACATCGGGTGAGACGTACCGTCCGTGAAGTTCTTCATTATGTAGTCCCCTACATTCTCCAGTCATCTCGTCCCGTTTCTGTCCGTATATCTTTCTCAAAACCTTATTTTCAAACACTCGTAGTTTATGTTCATCTGCTAGGATAGTGCTCTCCAACTTTCGCAACCGTAAAGTATTACCGACAGAAAAACCGTTCTGTATATTTTCAATTTAAACTTCCTTGATATTAGTCACGAGGTTAGGAGTTTCTAGACTGAATAGAAACATGCGTTGTCCGATACTAAACGAGTTTTCATTTCTTCCGTTACCTCGTTTTTGCTTGTTACGTATGCTCCCAAGTATTTAAATTTGTTTACTTTCTCTATGACCTCATCCCTAATTCTTATGTTTTTATTTCCTTCATTCCCTGTGTTTCGGCTTGTTATCATGTATTTTGTCTTCTCTTTGTTTACCTGTAGACCTATCTCATAGCACGCTTCTACTAAGACATCGGTGTTACTTTGTAGTGACTCTTTATCTTCCCATATTAAGTCTACATCATCCGCGTACATGAACAGTTGATTCAAGCCATTCAACGTTAGCCCCTTTTTGCCCTCTTTAGTTTTTAAAATCGCATGTTCTAAAGCAAAGTTAAACAGTAATGGCGACAAGGCATCACTGTTTCAATCCGTTGCGAATCTCGAAACTATCTGACATATACCTATCCGTACTCTGCTCATGGGGTCGCTGAGGCACATCATCACAAGTTGAACAAGTTTCTTCGGAATTCCAAATTGTGCCAGGATACTGTATAGTTTCTCCCTTTTAATAGAATCATAAGCCTTCTTAAAATCAATGAATAGCTGGTGAACAGTCCCATTGTATTCCCATTTCTTCTCCAAAATTTGTCTGAAGGCGAAAATTTGGTCCAACGTGGATCTGTTTCTTCTAAATCCACATTGGTGGTCTCCAATTATTTCATCTACGTATACACTTAGGTGAAACAATCTATTAGTTTCTAATGCAAACACTACATTCACCACTCGACACTATATATCCGAAGCAGTCGTAATGAAGTCATAGTTGACACTTCTTGCACTGAAACTAATTTTCCGTCTATCGATTTATATTAATAACCATAAGATTTGTCATAGAAATCTTTCTGCGAGCGGCATCTTTCCTAATTCCAATCTTCGATTGTTATCTGGACTTCTTCCCTTTCCTTACACCACAGATGATTGTATCTTTTAGTAATTTTCATAATCCCTGAAACTCAAGGCGTAAACATTAAAGCCAATGACTACAGTAACTTCTTGTGTTGATTTATCATGGTTTTTCATGAACGAGCATGGATTGTCTTACCCCGATCACATGCTTCACAGGCAGGGCCATCTTACCCCAACATGCACCCTCGAAGTCACCACTGGTCCTGATGTGAATATAAGCTCTGCCGGAAACTGCAGTGCAGCAGTGGTATGAATGATTTTAGTAAAGTGTTTTTTTTTTCTTCAAAACTACCAAAGTACAAGTTATTTAAAATAATCTGATTTTTAGATCAGACCAAAAGTTCTTAAATTTTACACATGCCTCTGGATTTGTGAACGATGTGTCCTTCTCACGTGACACAGCAACCCCTCTCTTGCAGCCCACTTGCAGTAGAAACACCTGATGCTGAAATCGTCAAATACAGTGACTTGAACACTGTCACCCATGATGAGGAAAATGCTGCTATGGCACCTTCGACATAGGTCCTAGCCGACATCTTCCGCAATCCTTTCTCCTCCTCTATCCCGGCATGAGCCTTAGATGCCTAAAGTTCACAAATAAAATTAAAAAAAAAACTATCACTCCTGAGTAAAGGTAGACCTACCATGAATCTTTTTACAGTAGGCTGTCTTTGAAAAAAAAAATGACTCTATTAACGTCCTATAAACAAGTAGGTGGACTTCTGAGAACTAGACTTACAGCTTTTGGTAAAATGCGTTCCAAAACACCTCCTTCCCCAAGGATTTGCACTCGTGACTACGTGCACAAAGAACGAGCGTGCTACCTTTTCGGACAACCGGGTGTCTTCTCATTATATGGGCTGTACAGTACCTATGTGCAAAGCACGTCGCAATCCTAAAAGATAACGTACCTCGGACTTTGCAGAAAACTACGCTGCAAAAATGACTGGTTTTATTCATTGTTCCAGGGTGACCACCACTTTTTTTGTGTTACATCAATGGATGTGTTGTCGCCATATTTAAGAGACGCCATATTAAAAATGGCCCAATAATTAGATCACTGAACCCAAATCTAAATTCATTTTCTGTATACCTGCTTTAATTAACGCTGCCTTACAAAAAGACGGATCAGGGTGCACCAGGATTTTCAGTTAGGGTCGTGTAAAGTCAAAATTGGGAGGGTGTAAATGGAGTTTTGCACGGTTTCCATCGATTTTTTTATCGCAATAATTTTTAAGTTGTGGGAGGTGACACCCCCTAACAGGGGGCCTGGTGTAATTACTGAGATAGACACAGTAAAATATAGAAAGGACCATATTTTTTCGAATCCTCTAATAAAATAAAATAAAAACTAGTAATACATGCACACTAAATTCAAAGAGCGGACTCAAAAGTAAAGAGAACAGGAAAAGGACATATTTTGTCCATTTTTGATCAGATTGAGATAATTGGGCGCATTCAACGGACTAAGGTAGCACTAAGCGCTGAGAGAGTATTTTAATCGTATTGGTTGCTACCTATAGGTAAACCAATAAGATTCAAGTGCTCTGTCAGCGCTTAGAGCTACTTTAGTCTCTTGAATGCGCCCAATATCTTCATCTATTTGCTGAACGAGATGCCTTTAAAAATACACAAAGAATATATGCCTAGTTCGATAAGCTAATCCTTATTTCATGTGCAGGTCTATGCAATGCTAATTGTGTACTTTTAAACTGCTCTCCTGTAAAATCAATAAACGGACAAAGCACGTTCGTTTCCTGTGGTTTTCAACTGGTATTCTAATGGAACCGGTGACCAATGGCGCTGTTACTCAGCAAACAATCTCCAAGTCTTAGAGCTGCCTAGCGACATCAACATTTTAGACACGGAGTGGACACCCTTGCACTAGTTACAGTACGTTGTTTTTTTTCAACCAAGGATCCACGGTTGGATTCCTGGGCAATCATGTCAGTTTCTCTGCTATTTTATGGAAGAAAAATCCTTTAATTTGCTTTTAACCTTGACCCAAAATGGTGACATTTTAAAAACCATCATCTAGGGATACAAAAAAGAAGAAAAACTTGCAAGGTTAAATGAAACGGAAAGGAGATGTGAATGAAATATTAATTGAGTGTGTCGATTAGCCAAACTGCTGAGAAGGAGGAAAATGCTTCTACACGTGCTCGCCTTACGGAGTGACATTGGGCCTGTTTAAATAACTGTAAACAACGGGCTGGTTCACACATGGACACACGTTTCCTAACTGCAACAAACAATTTGAATCAGTCAAATATTCACACAGAAAACGCATGTTTAAAGAGTTATCTACGAATTACAACAAAACATCCAGAAAAGGAAAATCAAAGTACAACGTGATAACGTTTCTCAGGCATAGTTTTTGGTATTTCTTCGGAGAGACCACCTCGAACCACTTCCGACCCACTGTTCACACCCTTCAGCAGCTGGAAAAACAGATACTCCAAACTTTAAATGACGGGAATGAACTTTCCTTTCTTTCTGTTTTTAAATCCCTTACAGACATAGGGTGATAGCCAGGGATGTAAAGGTGGGCAAACGCTAGCGTTGCCAGGTTCGGAATTTAAATTATCTGTAGATACACCTAAAATTATCTGTAGAAATCCGTAATGTTTACAAAAATATATGGAGAAATACCTGTGAAGAATTTTGGTATTTCTCTACTACAAGTAACGGTCATAAATGGACCCTCCCACATGTGGAAGGCATTACAGCGAAAAAAGAAAAAAGCTCTTTAAACTTGCTATTGTTACGGTGGTGATAGATAAAATATCTGATATCGAGTAATGTTTAGGACAGATACTATTTTACTTCAAAGAAGGGAGGATCAACAAGGGGGCATCTTTGGGGTTGCTTCCTCTCTTCAGAAAAAGAAATCGATCTTTTTCTCTCTCGTTTTAGTCTCCGTGCTCTTTCCAGTTTTCACTAAGTTTTTCATCTCCATCAAGGTAGGCAACTGTCTGTCTTTTACAACCAGAAAACAATACAAGAGCGGCTGAAGGAAGAGTCGGGAAAGAAGACGAAATGTGGGTTCAGTGTTGGCCTCTATCTAGATGGCATACAGCAGCCTATTAAATCAGTAAGAAAAACGAATTGGTGGCTCGTCATAAAGCTGTTGTCTTAATTTAACAAGCGTGAAACTGTTAATGAAACTAAGCACGTAACTTGTCGACATGATACTGAAAAATAATCATATAAAATATTCTGATTTTCCGAATACCACTGAAACTTCTGTAGATCTTGAGATAAATCTGTAGACGTCGGCCATACGCTTCGCTTGTTGTAAGGAAACCTTTCGCCTACTAACCTGCGTATTTCATAAATCTTAGGTAAATATACGGTAATGCCTGAAACACTGAGGTGGGTATACCCGCGTATACCCCCCATTATATTCCTGGCTGTAATCATGAGACACCCGGACAAATGCCCTTCTTACGGAATGGACATTTGTTCCGATTAGTTTGTGGAAATCAAGGGGCAGGGGTTTGTATTCACATAGCAAACGCATATTACAGAGTTATCTATGAATGACTATTAAACATCCAAAACAGACCGAACTTCAAAGAAAAGACATTTCTCAGATATTTCACTCGTCACTGTACAATGTACTATCGTCAGCGTTATTATGTATGCATCACTTTACTGTACATGATTTTTCTCTAAGTCTAGAAGATAGGCAACCCAACTGACGTAGAGTGGTCGGTGTGTGATTCTAGAGAGTGTGTGTAAAAGACCAAGGGTTGAAATTTTCCTTTCTTGAAGACACCACTACTGTTTAACTTTGCGTTAGAACATGCGATTTTAAAAATTAAAAGGGACAAAAAGGGACTATCAGTAAATAGTTTGAATCAACTGTTTGTATACGCGGATGACGTAGATTTAATAGGGGACGATACAGATGTACTACAAAGCAACACCGATGTCTTAGTAGAAGCGTGCGATGAGATGGGTCTACAGGTAAACGTAGATAAAACAACATACATGATAAAAAGCCGAAACGCAGGAAATGAAGCAAATAAAAGCATAAGAATTAGGGATGAGGTCATAGAGAAATTAAATAAATTTAAATACTTGGGAGCATACGTAACAACCAAAAATGAGGTCACGGAAGAAATAAAAAGAAACTTAGTATCGGGGAACACATGTTTCTATTCAGTGCAAAAACTTCTAATCATCGTGATTAATATCAAGGAAATTGAAATTGAAAATATACAGAACGGTTATTCTGCCGGTAATACTTTACGGTTGCGAAAGTTGGAGTACGACCCTAGCAGATGAACATAAATTACGTGTGTTTGAAGAAAGATATACGGGCCGAAACGGGACGAGATTGGATGAGACTGCATAATGAAGAACTCCACTGACTGTACGATTCACCAGATGTAAAAATAATGAAATCGCGACGACTAAGGTGGGCAGAGCATGTAGCTCGGATGGGGAAAAGACGAAGAATATATTCTATCCTGGTTGGCAGGCCGGATGGAAGGAGACCACTGGGAAGACCGAGACGTCGTTGGGAGGACAATATTAGAAGAAATTTTCGTGATGAAAACTGGCTTGATGTTGCCCAGGATAGAATCCAATAGCGAATGTTTCTTACTGCGGCCATAAACTTGCAAGTTCCATAAGCCATAGAGTTAGTTAGCTAAGAGAAAACATTATCACATATCCTGGGTTCTGGAAAGATATTTACGATATCTTGTAGTATGTAGCAAATAATAAAAAACACAATTTCCAACGCCAAAACAGGGAATGTCATTTTGTCCATTGCTTTCATCACGATATACGGGGTTAATTTTCGAACAGTAAATAATCCGAGCAGTTGCTGTGGGGTTCGAACACAGGAACGTTCTGCTGTTCTCGTTGGTAGCTAGACGTGTTGACCACTTATCCAAGAATCCACCTGCAGAGGATTATTACTGTATCGTTGAAATTAAATGTTCGTTGAAATATAGTTCAACATGAAAATGAAAACCTGAAAAATACAGTTATTTTCACTGTATTTGCTTTTAATTACAATGTTTAAGCAGTTAAATTAGAAATACAAATCTAGGACATAGTATGAATGATAGTTGAAAGTATGTCACATTAACGTCGTATCAACGAAATTTTAATTTCGTTGAAGTATAGTTTAAAATTCAATCTGTTTTCAACGTGCACATAAGAACACCAAAATTAGTTTGTTTCAATTAGTTTTTAATGATATTTTTTGACATACCGTTAGTAAGAATTGCATTTAACAAAATAAATTATACCATAGTCGAAAATAACATTGAATACACGTCTTATCAACGCAATGACGTCTTTGTTGAAATATTTAAAAATAAACGTATTTTTTCAACCGATAACGGTTAATCAACGAAATGAACTTAAAATCAACGTTGAAAACATGCTACTGGGGTTCGTATTCGGGAGGTTCTCGATTCGGTACCAGCGGCTGACGGTCCTGACTTAGATTTTCCCAGTGTTTTCCTCAGTCACACCAGGCATGTACCGGGATGGTCCCTTGAATTAAGGACCTGACCAACTTGCTATTGCATTTCGCCCAAGCTTATCTCGGAGTGATCCATAGGTGCCTAAAAGTTAATAAAATGCAACTGTTAATCGACATATTTCTTCCTAATGCCGGGTCAATATGAACGAGACGGATCGAGTGGCCGTAGCTCAGTTGCTATAGCGTTGACTTAGCAATCGGAAGGTTGTGAAACGATACCAGCGGCTATCTATACTGACTGAGGTAGTATTAGGCCATTTTTCTCACGACACGAATGTGCTAGTAAAACTTTGGTAAACTTCTTATTTTTATATGGGACAGTCTAGTAACTTTGGACATCGGCCCGTCACGATTCGTCCTTTAGCCATTAAAATCCACACCCAAGTCCCTGCCTGGACTCGAACTCGGGATCTTCGAGTCGTTGGTCTACCGTCGTAGATCGCACGATTACCCGGCCAGCACGAATGAACTAGTGTTCATAATAATCCGCAGAGAAAGATTACACACCCACATAAAGACAGAAAGTGTATGTGGAAGAAGGAATGATTAAGAGAAAAGGCAAAGAAGAGGAAGAGATGAGGTCGTGACAAGAAAGAGAGGGAGAGAGAGATCAATGAAAAATACTGAAACTAGATTGATTTATTATTATGCTAAAGAACAAACAAACACACTGTTTACTTTCCGATTCTAGTTAGTGATGCATCTTGTCTTTCCAACCGGAGAAGAATCTCTGACTGAGTTCTGTAAATAGTTGAAGCTATCATTTTATTCGAAAAAACACCGCGCCGGGTGAGAATCGAACCCGAGCCGTCCGCATGAAAGGCTAAGACGCTACTACTGCACCAGACATTTCACTTCCAAAATGCTGCGTAATACATGTACCAGGTTTTCTGTATTAGAGAAGTGCAAGATAAGTAGACGCTTCATGTCAATGACTTGTTCGTAATTCTGCTGTTAACATTCACAGACTTTATTTTGCCTCTTCGAACCAATACTCGTAAATCGTCGTCTTCTCCTTCTACAAGAACAGAAACTTTCCCACCGTAGGCGATTCGTTCCACATTAATTAGGAATCGAGTTTGAAGTTACTTTTCGATTGTTCACTTTTGCCTTGTAAAATATCTTTGGTAAGAATGGATTTTGAACCTCTGTTGCTTAGTTCCAATACTCAGAAGTCGACCATCATACCGCTGGACTATCGTGTCAGGTACGATGAGAAGTTCAGAATTCAGGTTTTGATTTACGTTGATTTACAGCTTTGTTTCTGTAGATTCTGTACGCCAATCTACAAGTGAAAATGTAATCGTGAAAGACATACAGCTTTTATTTGTTACAGAAGTACTACTTATCAAGAATATAAATGCATGTTTTCCGCGAGCTTGCATCCTACCCCTTGTTGCTATGAGAAAAATTGCTACACATTAACGTTTATTCACCTCGTCTTTTAATGGAAACAAACTGTGGTTTATACACTGTAAAAATGGAAGACACAACGTTCATCCAAGAAATGGAGGCAGCTGAGCTGCATCCACTATTTGGATGAACCTACTTTCAGCCAGTTTTCGGTTGAACGTTTCACTTTCTGTAAAATTTCAAAATGCGCATATATATATCTTTTCCAACCTAATTTCCGTGAAGCAGAGCATTTTTGATAGTATAGAAAAGAAGAAAAGGAAAGGTAATGTTCCTTTAAAATAAAAAAAACATGAGGTTAGTCGGATTTCGATCCAGGGTCCACTAGCACACTGGTCAGATGCTCTTTCCACTTAGGTACGAAGGCAGTTGGTACTCACGACTTTCCGAGTGATATTTATAGCTAGGATTTTACTGCGAAAGTGGTTAACCATTAACATGTTGATTTTACTACGAGGAAGGTCTCGTGAAGAAAAGGAGAGATACGTTTTCTACAGTGTAAAGATTTATACCCAACTTAATTCCTCTTTCCGGCAATGCAATCCTTGTCGTCCAGGGTCCACCAGTGAACTGTTTATTGTTTACTGTGTAAAAGCAATATGAACACTCAAAATGGCGGGGTATTCAGTAACAAGCTAGCAACATTACTCTTGTTACTGGATTATAGAATATCCAACCAAGGCTTAAACTTCATCCACAAAAGTACGTAACCTCAAAATTGCCAGTCTAGCTTACACTTCGATCAGAAAATGACATAATTTTAAGCGTGAAATAATTTGAACGTTCACCGATAAAACGCTTTGACCAGTTTCAACCCATTTTCAGTTAACGTTAAGCTATTATAAAGAAAATGTTAAACTTTAAAATTGATTTGAGGTGTAAGGAAATATTTAAAATCTTTCCTTACACTATATCCACATTTAAGAGTAAATACAACAAAACGCTAATTTTCGATTTTTATTTTTCCATAAAGCGGAGTAACTTTCATCCATTTCGTGTTTCCACTTTTTTACAGTGTAGGCAATAGTCTTCAACAAAATCATTAAACACTTACTCCCTTGTTGTGGCAATATATGCAGAAGGCAATAAATCACAATTAGACGCAGCAAATACTTGTTTTGTTACAAGACAACAGTCCTCACAGACCACATATCATTTCCGAAAAATACTGTCTTGCTCATCACTACAAAAAGCAAGCCTGTATGTTAGCGTGCTCTGCTCTCACGCGTGGGTTCGCGAGTTCAAACCCTGGAGGGCACAATTTTTATTTTTTCAAAAGAAAGAAAATTGGGTTCGTGAGTTCAAACCATGCCAACCACAACTTTTTTAATTTTTAATTTTAATTCAAATTATTTCTTAAATAATAAAATAGATGATTAACTATGTAGAATGAAAGCTATTGAAGTAAAATAAAAATAATGTTGACAGCACAAAGAGAAAAAACTGCAAATAACGGGATGTTTGGTACCTCCAAATACGTTTTTCCCGCATTCTTTCCCCTACCCTTTTTCGGCCTGCGCCTTATACCTAAAGGTATATTGTGAACTATTGAACTATTGTGTTAAAAGAGGTGTACGATAACCGTAGATCTATAACGCTCATTTTTTCTTACTGATACCTTTGGTATTTTCTTCTACAAATAAGCGATAACCAGTTATAGAAATTTCAGATAATGAGACAAGTAATTTGCGCACATATTAAACTCAGCAGAGTCGACTTATATGAATCGTGAATATGATCATAGTGCGGTTGGTCTTTCGGACACGAGTAGCAGTCGGTAGCTTGATAATCATCCGGGCGACCTTGACATTCAACTATACGTAAATTTAAATAGTGAAATCAGTGGCAGTTTAAAGGTAATTTATTGTAGGCAAGAAAATTATCCAACTAAAACCGTCGAAGATTATTTTCGATGCTTTGTGTATTTCCCGTATCTTGATAATCTTGTCAGCGAACTCAAAGTACTGTTTGGCAAACATCAAGAACGGAATGGTTTCTTAATGATTAGACTGTGTTGTTCCAAGTTCTCATAACATTCCCATATTACAATACAACCTGTACACCTCAGCGTTGTATCTAAAATTTGAGGCACATAACTTCAAATGTTTACCTACCTCTTCAATGGCAGACGAGAGTTTAAATTGTCTGCCACATGTATCAATGAATAACGATGTGAATGCAAATGCTGAGGACATTCGAAATCGAAAGGCTAGAAAAAAAGCAAGGTTTGCAAATTACACTGTAAGATATGCCACTATTAGCAAAGTTTTTCTTCGATCTCTTTTTTCCCTTCGGTATTCTCCAAGGTAGTATTCCTGATTTCCGGCTATCATCCGTTGATTGAATGGTTAATATAACACACACACACACAGCTAAGGTGCATTTTGGAGTCATAAAATGTCCGAACTGAAACTCGGAGTGTCCGAGTTCGATTTTGGAAGAATGGCTTGAAAGCATTGACAAAGAACTTTCTCCCTTTCCTTATACGTAAAATTTGGGCAAAACTTGGACGTAGAGAGGTAGAAAAGGGAGGACAACAATTTTGTAGTCATAAACCACAGCCCCTTCGTAACAACAAGAAGGTTGGTTGGCAATGGTTGCATTCCTTTGAAAAGAGAAACAGATGTTGGTGAATAGCAGTACCTTGTTTTTCAAAGACAAACCGACGGGACATTGCCTTCACTCGAAATAAGACATGACAATGCCATAAAAAGTGAATAATATTGTTTTAGATTAGAAGGGATGAAGCATGAAATAACATATGTATATATTTTTTTTATTACTTGTGTTCCAAGATAAGATGGTTCTGTGCCTGCTTACATTTCACCGTTTGCTCCAAGTGTTATTTTATTGCGTTGTTTCGCTGTAGGATCCTGTCATCTCTCCAAGCTACGAATGGCAATCCGCTCGGCTCGAGCGGTGAGTCTAACGCTCGAGTCGAGTCGTCGCTCAAGCTTGACTCATTGTAACCGATTCGCAGGGTGAGTCTCTCTGAGCAGCGACTCGGTTCGACTCGAGCACCTACTGAGCGCCGACTCGACTCGACTCGAGCACCTACTGAGCGCCGACTCGACTCGACTCGAGCACCTACTGAGCGCCAACTCGACTCGACTCGAGCACATAGTGAGCGCCGACTGGGCTCGGGCAGTTGTGACCACTGACTCGACTCGAGTAGGTATTGAGCACCGACTCGACTCGAGTCTGACCGAGTTGTGACTCGAGTCGTTGACATCGAAATAACTCGAAAAAAAAAAACTTTTTAAAGACATTCTTTTCTTAATCAATTCGTACTAAAAAGTAAAAAAAAAATGTTTATGCATGACTAAAAAGAAAAGAATGGGGCGCGTCGTTTCAAGAATTTATGAAGTGATTGTATATGATAGAGCGCCTCATGCTTTTATTTTTAGGCATGCATAAACATTATTTTTCTTTTTAGTACGAATTGATTAAGAAAAGAATGTCTTTAAGAAGTTTTTTATTATTTTTTTATGTAATTTAGTTTCACTATTTGCTGTTTCTTTCCTACTAGCTTTGGACACAATGATACTAGAAAGCATGATAGTCGATGTGAAGTTAGTTTATTGATCTCCTTGGTAAAGTAATTTGTTGTTCTAAGTGTTCTCGAATAACTGAACAAGTAGAAACCGAGATAGCTGTGTATAAATTATGAGGTAAGATAATTTTGCATTACTATGACATCGTTCACTGACTACTTTTCAGACGGTTATGTCAATCCGCTCGGCTCGAGCGGCGAGTCTAACGTTCGAGTCGAGTCGTCGCTTGAACTCGACTCACTGTAACCAAGTCGCAAGGTGAGTCTCTCTGAGCGCCGACTCGGCTCGACTCGAGCATACAGTGAATTCCGACTCGACTCGACTTGAGCAGTTCTGAGTACCGACTCGACTCGACTCAAGCACATAGTGAGCGCCGACTCGACTCGACTCGACTCGAGCAGTTGTGAGCACCGACTCGACTCGAGTCGAGCGAGTGTTGACATCCCTACTCCAAGCACGGCATGGCTACAGGAGCGTGTGTGTGAGAGAGACTGAGAGAGACTGAGAGAGAGACAGAGAGAGAGAGAGAGAGAGAGAGAGAGAGCTGTCACCCAGCCTTCACACATAAATCTTTTAAAATTAATAGATTACTCTTATTTACCAATAGTACGGACTAAATCATTAAACCAACACATCTTTGTCAGTTTTTTTTAGAAGCATGAAAAATTTATAAGTTTTTATTTCCATAATGTTTTAATATACTACCTATGCATAATTTAACAATGATATATATATTTAATAAAAATTGTCATTAAATTAGTTAAATAATGACATTTAGTGTTTAAGTTCGATCGCAGGTCCGAGTCCGAACAGAAAGTGCAAGTCCGATTTCGGAGTGTCCTCGTCCTCGTCCGATTTCGGATAGTCCGACAAAATTGTCAGCGTTTTCTGACTTTTCTACAAGTCCGAAGAAAGGAGACCGAAATCCGGATATCAAAAGTCCAGATCTGAACAAGCCTACGATGTGCTTATTTCTATCTGCATTGTAGTTACAGAGGTTTTCTGGGAGGGGGGCAGACGGACAGACAATATAAACTGTACCCGTATGCATATGTGGCGTCAAGAATAAGTTAAAATAAACATAACTTGCATTATTTATCTACAAAAATAAAATTGAAAGTCTGTCTGTATGTGTGTCACATGCGTGCGTGCAAAATTTCCACTACGTTCCAAAGGTACTGGACCAGGTCATACAGTTATTCAAAGTTGGGTATTTCGCCCTAGTAGTCAATGTTGCCAATCTTTTTGAAAATTCTGTGTTTAACTTGTTTCCATACCGTTGTCCCTATCCACACAAAACTTGGCATAGCTACACTTTATTGGACACAAGAGAAAAATACTGTTGGTGTCCCCGTCTCTAAGCAGCCCAGCTGTCAGTGTTCTAAACCTATATATAAAATTGATTGTTCGTGTGTCTGTTACTTCTGTACAATCCACACGAGAACGTCAATTACGCCAAATTTTGCTTACATATGCATTAGATACTGGGACAGGTTGTAAAGGTAGTCTGGGTTACCGGAGATGTCAGCGGTGCCAACCAATTTGAAAATTTAATATTTCAAGTTACTTCCATACCCTTTTATATATGCGCATTAATTTACAGTAAATTTTACATATAAGAGCACTAGGTACCAAGACAGATCATAGAGTTCTCCGTACGCCGTAAATGTCAGTGTTGCCAACCAATTTTAAAAAAATGAACTGTTCAAATTACTTCCACACCATTGGATGTATCCGCAACAAACCTGGCATTTAGGTGCTGGGACAAGTCACAGAGATACTCTGGACGCCGGAGGTACCGCAGTTGTCAGTGTCGCAAACCAATTTGAAAAGCCAATATTTCAAATTGCTTCTACAATGTTACACGTATCAGCGTTAAACATGGTATTTATGTGCTGGGACAGATCAGAGAGGCACTCCGGCGCTTCAGTTGTTAGTGTTACCAACCAATTTTAAAAACGGTCCCAGTTGTCTGTGTTGCCAAGCCATGTTATTGACCCCGCAACCAAGGGGTGGAAATATCATCTAATTCTTCAATAATAAGTTAACAGTTTAAAAAAATCCTTTCACATTAGCACTAACTTGTATTATTCTGTTCGATTTTATTTGTTAAAACAAAAGCATGGTCCGACCTTCATACAAATGTAATACAGTAGAGAAAATTTAATTTCTATCTACACGGGTGGAAGAGGATTCAATTTTTCACTAATTTTGAGATTTGTAGACTAAAAAAAAACATCCTTGTACATTCAAAGTACATCTTATGCACATCCCTAATGAGTTAAATTCTGATAATGTTTGTGCACTTTAAATGTATAGGGATCTGAACAAACTTTTTTTTTAATGTGTAATATATTAGTAATCGGTTCTGCTAGCGTAGGAGAGAATAAAAATTAGTTTACGGGCCAGGATTATAACCGGGATTATTGTAATGATAGCCTAACGCCTTTGTGCGATGGGTGTGCAAGCGGTTCCATTAAGGCTGAATCCAAAGAGGTTTTCCCGCCGTTTTCGTTTCACGTCAATTGTTCACATTTGAGCGCAGTTAAAAAGAAAATAACATTCACAAACTATAGTCTGTTATGAACTTGAATAGTGAGTATGATTAATTTGAAAGAAAAGTCAACGGAAATTTCAAAACTATGTCAAAACACTTTTGGGACATCGAAGTGTCCGAAAATTGTATTGACTTAGATCTGAAGTTTCTACCCAGACAGCACGTACGTGTACTGCACGGGTGCATAATCCATACCACAGCCGTGCATTTTTACACGTTACTTGAGACATGTGACTCACATGTGCAGCACGGGTATCCGATCGTATGTAATGGATATTCGTATAGTTGGTGTGGAATGCATTTTGAGGTTGAAGTGGTAAATTATGAAATAAAAGTAGCCTTCTTGTTATATTGTTAAGGAAAATGGCTTACGTGCATAATCCGTGCCACGGCACGCATTGCTGTTCGTTTGCACGGATGCTGCACACGTCTCTAATCTAGCGCGGAATAAATATTTAGGTGGAAAGAGCAAATAATTAAATAAAAATAACCTCCTTGTTATGTTGTTAACGAAAATGCCATCCGTGGATAATCCATGCCACTGCACGCATACCTGTGCATTTGGAGGGATGGTGCACATGTATGATATCTGTGCAAAATCCGTTCCAGGGCACGCATATCCATTCGTTTGCAAGGATGTTGAACTCGTCTCATATCTATAGTGTGGATATGTAGATTCGAAGGGCAAATAATGAAATGAAAATGCACTTTCTTGTTATGTTTGTAAGGAAAATGGCATCCGTGCAGAATCCGAGCCAGGACACGCATATCCGTTTGTTTGCACGGATGTTCCACACGTATAATATCCGTGCATAATCCGTGAAAGGGCATGCATATCTATTCTTTTTCACGGTTTGTCCACATGTATGGTATCCGTGCATAACCCATGCCACGGCATGCATATCCGTTCGTTTGCACGGATGCTGCACACGTCCTTTATATCTAGTGTGGAAGAATTATGTAGGTTCAAAGGGTATACATAATTAAATAAAAATCGTTTTCATGGTTTGTTTATGAAACAAATATGGCATCCTTTCCTCGGCTCGCATATCCGTTCGTTGATACATGTATATCACGGATGTTGTACGCGTACAGAGTGTTTGTTCTCTTTCTAGCCGAGAATAAATTGGAAGTGTAACCAACTAAATAAAAATTGCTTCCTTCTTATGTTTATAAAGGGAATAGGCACCAAAAAGAATTTAAAAACGTATATATTTCTTCCAGCAGGAGACTCGCGCTTACGTTCTGCACTGCGCATGTGAGCTGTCATTTGTCACTTAGTTTGTAGTCTAGACGCAGACGTTAAGTTGTTTCATTTCCCGGCGCGTCCTTTGTAATAATAAGAGAAGACAAGCCGTCAGATCAAAACAACAGAGATATGAGGACAACTACAGCTACCAAGTGCTTTTACTACAGTCAGTGATCAAACAATAGTTATCACCTATTAGTGCAAAGTGAAATTAGGTGTTAAAAAATAATAATTCTTTAGAAGTTACACGATTATATTATATACTGGCCAAGTCTGCTAGGCTACTCTATAGCATAAGCGCCACCTTAAGGAGGAGAGAGAAGACAAGCCATTGTGTTGTCCTGGTAACAGTCACTGAAGTAAGGTAAGCACTTTTATCGGTATTAAGTATATATAGATATATTTTTCTTTGAGGAACCGATGGCATATTTGTTATAACGTTTTAATACCTATTCAATGTCCAGTACTGTATGGAACAATATGGCAAGGGTGTAGATAGCTGGTCCACTCTATGATGTTACATGAATTTTATTTTTGTTTCTCGTGTACAAGGGCATCTATGGGAATAAATAGCATTTGTAGTAACTTGTAAGTAGCATGTAAGTAGTAACTTTGTGTTAGTATTTCTAACGAAACCTAACCTAACTTACCTAACCTAGAGGGAGTAATGCATAGGGTGGACCAGCTATCTACACCCTTCATAATAATACACGTGCACAGTTTACAAGTTACGTTAACATGTATCATATATTACATTGTAGTAATACAAATAAATTTACAACGTTTCGCTTTCCTAAATTTAAGAT
>JAGDQP010038243.1:0-18246 GCA_022664845.1 Lepisma saccharinum
TGATAGCTCAAATATCAATTTTTGTTATCGTTTCCCTATTATGGGCAATAAAGTTATTCAGAATTGACTACAGTATTTTTATTTTCGTTACAGTTTTAGAGCAAAACAGTGATACTAGTATTTATGATTCATTATAACTAGTATTTATGATATTATTTACACACGCAGTTATCACAAATGAACACTACACGAGAGGTAGTAACACTCTTTCAGGTTTTACTGATGATAATTTACTGATTTGTAAGCTCTGATATTTTGTTAGCTGCTCTTCTGACCCTTTCGTTGAATGAAACCCATTATATTTGTTTTCGGATACAAAAGATTTGTTTATTTTGCACAATTTCCTTTATGTACACACGTTGAGCATACGTTATGACAATCCTTGCATATTAGAGACAAGTCCTTTTCCAAATTTCAAAACGTAATATTTTACTTGCTTTCTGTGAACGCAAAATTACTATGTCCCTATGCAGTGATGCAAGTTTTGACTATCCATATCCTTACTTATAATATTCATACAGTTATAAATGCACATAGTGTTTATAAGGATACATAAAGGGGGAGGAGAGTAAATACAGAGAATTAAATGTATCAAATTAAATTATCCGTAGTAACGTTTAACTTTATTTTGGCAAATTATATTATGTTTACTTTCTCTGACATAATATTGGAACTTGGTTCTGGATTGTTGCACCTTAGTACGTACCCTGAAGAGATGTTTGAAACACATAATATGATTCATGGATATGTCCCAAATATTTAATCACCTAGATGACGCAAATATGTTAATAAACGAATTATATAATATATACATAAAAAATATTAGTTGACTTAGGGAATACAATATCTGCGTATTTGATTTTCGTTCTTAAGAACACAATGGATTTTGTTCAAATTTATAGGCTATTTATGTGAGAAGCTTTATATTTGATTTAATTATTATGGCGGAGTTGAAGTCGCTAAATCTTTGCTTTCATTCAACCATATACAAAATGATTATAGTGGGTACGACAATAATACAAAAATATATACACTGATCGATAGACAAATATAGAATTACACTGCACACATATTTACCGCCCATAAATTTTATTTTATCTTTATCTTTTACACACATATACACACACATTATGTGCTGAAAAGTATTATGTTAAGCATTCTGGCACATAAATAGCATTTTACATGTCGACGCCTAGGACTATATTGTCGTATCTGCTTTCAAAATCCTATGGAAAAACACCAATATGATCCTCAGACGTTGATTTTGAATATACCCATTTCTTTTAATGAACACGCTTTGACGTGTAATTCTTCAAGTGTAAAGAGGACTGAGTATGTCAGTGAAATAGTGGTAATTTCACTAGTCTCAAACACACATAGCTTAAACTGCTAATTTATTCCGAGAGCTAACAAACTGCTTTATGAAATGGTGTCTATGTAATGTAATATTACATCAACATCCTTTTGATTACATATATTCACAGTTCAGAACTACTAAGATGCAATTTCCACATCCACACGAACTACACCTGCAGATTTAGTGTGTTGAAATATGCAAATCACACGGAAACGTTCTTCAAATGTACACAGTATATGCAAATTAGCATGATTATGGGGCGTATTGATTATGGAGTGTCTTGAAACAATAGGGCAAAGGAAAGTAAGATAAAATTCTTGGCAAACATAATAGAGATGTTTAGAATTGACGATTGTTAATTTCTGACTTTTAAAAATTATTTCTATCATGTAATGTATTAAAGTTACTTTTAAAATAACGAATTTAATTTTCAAAGTCTTTTTTTCTAAGTCTGTACATACTGTTTCGTGCTCAGCGTTGGTGTCATAAGAACCGTGGAATCTCCACTAGCACCTTAAAAAATCGGTAGAAATAAAGGAGATTGAGAGCCAGAAAAATGTCAACGCAAATGTTGAAGAAAATGTAGGAAATGTTTTCGTATTTTCAGATATAAAACCTAATTCATCATGTATCAACATCTATGTATTTGTGTCTATGTGTTCTAACAGAATTTAAAAACTGATTGAAACAGAATTTAAAACAGTGTAATGGTGTGTATGTAATAAGCATGAACTTGTGTTCCTCGCTTATGTGAAATACGGGTGAATTAATGTAGAGTCTGTGTTGAAGTCTAATTTCCTAAATATCATCAAACAGTAAGCTGACGATTTTTTACGATATTATGTGTATTTGCTCTGATCAAATAGTGTAAGTATCATTCGGTGTAACTGATTACTGCAATGTTGCATCAGTGTATATCATCTATGCTCGGTTTCAGGTTCCTCCAAAACAATTGCATATATTTAACAATTAAACGAAAGAAAACAAGTTTCTAAACCAAAATTCCTTCAGAAATTTAGAAACGTTATCAAATTTCTTTAAACGAGTTCAATATTTACTTGCTGCTCTGTACTGCTTATCATTAACATATTAAATATTTTAACTCAGGTAGTTGTACATTTATTGCATAAACAAAACACTTCTGAAATGTAACTATGTGGGCTATATTATGAAGCATATAACACACAATAGTGAAGTGGGAAAATCTCTCTCCTGTTTAGATGATATTACTCTCTAGGCTTCCGCTCTTTGGCATGTCTCAATGATTGAGTAGGCATGCAGTGAAAGAAAAAGGTTGACGACTACTTACAAGTTTAAACATTCGATCCAAAGACATAATTTTACGCATTTTTAGATAATCTGATAAGCATAATGCGTCGTGTCTGACTCAGTGAAATATTATTTCCCGTCTCAGAAGACCTTGCTATAGACCAAAGATACCATCATCAATTAGAATTGAAATGTGTAAGTGAATATATTTTGCAGTTTCATTTTAAATTCAGAATTGCCTTTTAAAACAAATGCTGCACTTTTTGTTGCAAGAAAAAGCGTAATTGATTTGCTTTGTTTTTCTACTTTTCTTGTCTGTTTTTTTTTTCTGGAACATGGGCATTGAAGACTGATTATTTGTTGAACAGGACTTTGATTCAGAAAAATATAGAACATCCTTTTGAGTTCTTTTTATATAAACATGAACATAAAAAATGGTATGGGACTTTCTTTTGTGATGTAGACGGGAAATCAGATACTGAAAAAAATAAACGTGCGGATTACTTCAATTAAGTCGGGAGACAATTAAGCACAAAGTACACTACATGTAATTAACTAACTTCTAAGTATTTTCTGTTTCCAATTAACTGCTTCTTTTCCTTGCATGGTCGGGTTGCTCCCGTTTCATTCTTTCCACCACTGAGTCTATGGTGGTAAAATGGAGAGAAACTTTCTCCAGAAAAAGAGTTTATTAACTTTCACAATTTGAAAAAGTAAAATACGTGGTTTCCTTTAGACTGTGTATTAAAACAGTTTAGTGAAACGGATCTACTTTTTTCAATTTTATTATATTTCCTTACAATTTAAGAACCATGTAAACGTAGTAGAAAACATAATTCATTGGTGGACTTTTTCTGCGTTGTACAAGAAAAGGAAGTCAATTAATTAGTAAATTGCATTCTGTCTGGAACCGGTAACTACAGATTTTCTAATGTATCCAAACTAAAAGGTCGCATGAATCATTCTTCCTTTCCCATACCAAAGGGCGAGCTAATCTACCTCATGAACTCAGTTTTAGAAATTGTAAATTTCGTATTGATCATCAAATGCAAAGGAAACTTTAGATGACCATTGCTGTGAAACGACTACACAATTGTAGTAAAGCTTAATGCAAACACAGGCAAAAAGTTCCCCCTTTCACTACACATAAAGCGCGTAACTTCTAAGTTCAATGTTAGCATGAGGCTAAAAATGTCATGATATTTTAACCCACTCCTAAAATGAGAGATATAAATAATTTTATCTCGTTTGTACGTAAATAAACGACTTTTGCATATATAAATATATATAATATCACAGTGAGAGCTTAGTCTCTCCTCTCCCAACTCGTCTGGCCAACGTGGGAGTAGTATACCATATCCTCCCTCCGGAGAGAAGCTTGATCTAGTAATGGATTGAATAAGGCTGTGATTTATTATATATATCGAACTCCGTATGTATGTATGTATGTTTGTCCGCTACCTACAGCGCAGGACCAATCTGCACCTAACTTTGCAAATTTATGTTATTCTACCACGTTTTCACAATTATTTCTGAGTTTTCATATAGACCTGTTTAAGTTTTAATGGAAATTCTATCGTTCTGATACATTATTGGAGTATAGAGAATATATATTCTAAAGTCTTTCTTCCATCTTAGCTTTCAATTTGGAGGACATATTTTTTTTTTTTTTGGATTTTCACAACTGTAGAAATATAAGTTCAATTATAAACATAAAAGTCATTATAAAAGTAGGAATTACAACCAAGAGATACCCTAAAATTCGCTTTCTCACTTTTTGTAAGAATAGAAACTTAAGGCAATTGCATAAGCCAAAGAAAAATACTTTAGTTTACAATCGTAAATTTTTGTACTAATTCTTTGTTATGTCTTTACCGTCTTCATAATATTTATAGTTCCAACACCTGATCAGGTATATTTATACCTTACTCTGTCGTTATTCGTACTTTTTCAAGATGCTGGAAAAACCAGCAAAAAAGTTTAAACTCAATATCATTCTACACCATTAAAAACTGTTGTGGTGAATGGCAGCTGTCACACGCATTAGTTTAAAAAATACTGCTGATTTCGCATTCTGATCTAAGAGGCCACAAGCAACGGTCCACCTTCAAATGGAATGTATGAATGATACTTGTTGGATTTGGGTGATTGAAGTTATCATGTTCTTCATAGATTGCCCTTCATATCATCATAACTGTTGCAGATTGAGTAATTGTTGCATGTTTTATTTGTCACAATTAAAGTTTCCAGTGTTAATTATATTTCTCGAGTAATATTTACTGGGTTTCAAACTTGCCGAGACTTTATTAAAGTTATTTTTATCTTACCAATTGCAATTTTGATATCCTTACAAACATATTTTCTTCCATCTTGCAAGCCACTTAACTGATCATTAGCCGTTTACACGTCGAAAATAACAATAGAAGGTGGAAGAATAGTGAATTAATATAAAATCAAGAGGTGGCAAGACGTATCAAGAAAGGAAGAAGATAAGAGTACACCTGATATAAAGATGTAACCAGAATAAGTCCTCTGTGAACATCAGCAACGAAACCAGACAAATCACCACCATAAAATATTTGTCTGAGACTTACAAACTATATTTATTCTTAT
This sequence comes from Lepisma saccharinum, assembly GCA_022664845.1. Classification (NCBI taxonomy): domain Eukaryota; kingdom Metazoa; phylum Arthropoda; class Insecta; order Zygentoma; family Lepismatidae; genus Lepisma; species Lepisma saccharinum. The sequence continues at coordinate 5,240 of JAGDQP010038243.1, forward strand.
TTAAAATACAAATTTTAGCACTTCTTGAGACAAAAATATAATTTTAAAGTCATTTTTTTAAAACAACAAACAAAGCGCTTGTACTTTCTAAAATATTGAAATCGAAAGAAACATGCTTATTAGTGTATATTCTTGAAATTAAAAGCTCAAAGTCTAAGATGGATAGTACGTTCTTGTCGTATTAAAGCAAAAGCATATGGAAAATTCAGATTCGTTATTGTAAGTCAAGAGCAAGAGCAGCATTTCTTTGAGAAAGTGAGGCGGAGTATCACCTTATCAAGGCACAAAATCACCCCCATTCTTCTCATAACACAAAACTTCTTAAGAGCTAGTAATACCATACGACACCTACTCTTACATCCCTCAGATGAAACAAAAATATGTGTTCCCGGATACGCATTTCTGAAAGAAATCCTGTGCGATTTTTGTAAAACGTTTGCTTGCACAGTACACGATATTTATATTTCCATATTTGCAATGCTTTATTATACTTCTTACTACTAATTCTTACTACTAACCAAGCAAGGAAAGGCCAAGGTAGTTGTCACGGAAATCCAATTCAAGTATAATAAATCTGATAGAACATGATGAGATATGTAGATTACTATCATTTAAAGGTCTTTGGACCACGAGTAGAGGAACCTGGAGTCACGTATCTTGGAATTTCACAAAAATGATATCTAAACAATATTGAAGTTAAAATAAAATATCTTTAAAACGATCAAATTAATCAAAAGAAAACTTTTACAATATAATACTGACCGAAAGCAGTAATTAAAATCATAAACAGCTTTTCTATCTGTGAAGTGTTGCCAGTCACAGTTTTTTTTTCAATTCTGCTACAATTCTGCTGTCAATTAATATATCGAATTGGACTTCTTTTCTTTTTATTAGAGAAACATTTGTTGGAGGTACTTTTGCAGTAACTTTGTGCTTTTGAGGGAACACGAATATATCAAATCAATTTCACACTTCATTGTCATTTTATTCTGACATACAGAAATAAAGATGTTTAACTTAACTTCACCAACATGTCTCTAAATATGAATATATTTATTTATATTTTAATATCATCACTATTATGACTTATTCCATTTTCGAGCACCGTACTCGGCAGTAAAATTACAAAGTTTTACTTTGCATGCATAACTTTGTTTTTATTTAATACATTTACAGTGAAACAGGCAGGTATCCGCGATTTGTCTGACAAATGACGTAATTCTGACGAACACTCTTCTCAGAAAGGGAAGTAGATGCCAGGATCTTTATCCAGATACCATACCCAGATTTTTCGGATCAAACTGACGGACGGAAATCCTCTAAAGCCTTATTCAGTTTAATCGACAGTAAGACTAGAGTCTGCGTGCCTCCTTAGAGAGATCCGTATCCACTTGCTCACAGAGGCTGGCTGGGTCTCATAACTACGCTATCAACACTTTACATATACTAATACTAGTGTTTGAAAGCAGATGAGGGTTCCAAAATAAAGCATAATTTTGAATTTCCTCAAAGGAAGTTTTTCTTGTTTTGATGTAAATAATCACCTCTCGAGGTTTACACCATTATTGAAGGGACAGCCTGTATATTACAAGGAGCAACACAACTATAGGAAGCTGTTTCTAATATGTTGTTAATTCAATGTAGATTTTTTTATGAGACTATACCATATAATTTTCTTTTGAACTTCCAATTTTCTTCAGTTTATTTGTGGGTTTCTTCTTCCTGTCTCTTTTCCATGTTTTACTTAAGGATAATCTAAAGCAACAATCTCCAACAAAAGATGGCAGCATCCGTATATGTTTAATGTATTCTTATCGTTGCACGAAATTTCCTTGCTTCTCCTACAAATTCAAGCCTAGAGTGTTCAAACTTTCAGGGAAGAAAGGTCATAACCAATTCAAAACCATAATCGATGGTGATTTTTATTTTCGTTTTCCTTCATTGTTGTTGTGGAAATCGAAACCTATAACAATGAAGCTCTTTCAACAATGAACAAAGATAACATCGGCATCGAACATGCTCTTGAATTGGTTATGAACTTTCTTCACTGAAAGCTGAACCCATTAGGCTTGAATTTGTAGGTTTCGTGTAACAGTGAAAATACATTATACATATACTGAGGCAGTGCAGCCATCTTTTGTTGGAGATCGTTGCTTTAGATTATCCTTAAGCCACTGTAGAAAAGAGGTATCTTATGTTTCAGTTTCAGCATTCTTGTAAAGGTGAATGAAGAATTTAGTAAAGTGAATGCATAGTTTAGCAAATTAAATGTAAAAATAGTATTGTTACTTGAATTGTTTGGCGTGTATTTTCAATTTATATTTACAGGAAATTTACATGTAGTAATTTTCCTTTTCGAAGAAAAATCAAAGCGCTGGCGTTGAAAAACATGGTCCCTAGAATACGTACTGAATAGAAAAGAGGAAGATGTATGTAAGGTATGGGAATGAAAGTGCTCTAGTAAAGTGACAGTGGCTAAAAATTACAAGAGAATAAACACCGGTAATTGTCAAACCCAAAACAACTCGTCCCTTGAAAAATATATTTTGTTGGCGTGGAAAGTATATGAAAATGTGAAAAATATTCTATATGAACCTTCCCTTTCAAACTGTAGATCGTAATAAGACTGGAGTACACGTAGTATAAATATTCCTCAGGTCATCAAATAGACGGCTCATTACAAGAATAATACATGTTTGAACAGTAAAGCGTAAAGAAATGTGAATTTCGTGATTATGTGCTGCTTTGTAGTACAAACAAATTCGAAATCCCCACATTATCTTTCCTTTCTTCTCTTATGGAGAAAGGATCTGGAAGACCCAAATTCTTTACTTGGCAATATTATTGTATCCATATTTGGACTCAGAAGAGAGTTACAAAAACGTGCTAACAACGTTCTGGACTGTGAAATGATTCCAATAGATAGAGGTACGGTATGAAAGTAAGATCTGCATTAGTTTAAATTTCCTACTGAATGTAATTTATTAAGGTCAAAAAGGCATTCTACCTGAGGAACTGAATGAAGTTCCTATAGTTCCCAACTGAGTGACATTCCAGCTCAAACTTACGAAGGAAAGAACTTGGCAATTAAACAACATTTTATAGTAATAGGGAACAGCAATAAAATATTATATTCACATACAGTACTAATAATAAAGTATTGCTAGTAATGAACATGACGAATGGCGTTTCTAATACAGTTAAGTTTATGACCGGTTGGTTCCTGGTCCATTTTTCAACCGATGTTAGCTCACCACTGCCTTCTTGTGAATACAAATTACGTTTAAAGATCTTTGCTATACTCTAAAGTTGATTTAGAGATGCTGCGTCTATTTTGTGCCAGTTAAGAATGGAACCTTAGCCCAATCGATTACAAAATAACAGGCGAAAATACTCACCCACCGGGGACACAGTAACAATGTTATCAGAAGTTGTGAATCTAAGACAGGATAGATAATGGAATTTGATTGCAGTGGGGTTTTCTAGCAAACAGGATAAGGCAGTACTTTCCACTTTAGCTTCAAGTCTCAATATGTGTGGCAAGTAAAATACAAATTAAATAAATGGTAGAGCGCTCACTTCTAATTATAGGGGTCATTAGCTCGAACCTTGCCCATGTCATGTGGGCTTGGTGGTGGACAAATTGTGTTCATGGCTTTTCTCGGGGTTCTCCTGTTTCCTCCTACTTTCTTCATTCCACCCATTCATATCATCATCCATCCGGCCTGCGCCAAAGTTGTATAAAGGACTTAATTTCCAAATTGGCAAATAAAACATTTCAAAATGTCACCGTTTCGGAAACTTTCTTATACTTTCTACAGCCACCTTAATATTTTAAGAGCAGCAAAAATTGACAATTCACTTGTTTTAATAATTTGGAACAGAGAAAGGCAATTCATTTTATATTCTCAATGTTGAGAAAAATTTAACTCCATTAAATATAAACTTAATAAGATAAATATCTTAATAAATACGATTTAAAATTTCAACATCTTAAAATGTTGTTTGTGATGTTTTACGTAAGTAACAAAAGCAGTAGGAAAAGTAAAAATGTTTTCAGTGATTTTGGTTCAACTCACTGCTTGCTGGAAAGCGTAATACGTTTTGCTCTACTTATGTTTCTATTCAGTGCTTTTGGTAAGATTACGGAATAATTCGTTTCTCGCATAACATTGTCTCAACTCTTCTTTTCCGAAATGGTTCATTATCATCTTTCTTTCTTTCTCCTAGTATAGTAGCTGGTTTCATAGTGTTGAGTGCAAAACCTGCTTTCTTCTCTTTTATAAGAGCAGAAAGCGAAAAACCGCTGCTCCGAAGCATCATTTGCCAGCCTCCTTCTCACTTGCTTCTTCGGCGAAGACATAAAAATAGCTTTGCCGCTCTAACTATTACCGACATCTGTAGAAGAAAGGGATAGCATTATTTTGTCCCTCGGCCCTCCTATATTTATTCTCCTGGTTCGCTCATGCATTTTAAGCAAGATTTGTCATGACAACGATCTTTGGCGCGACGCCCAAGCGCTTTACTTCTTTGGTATAAGGCAAGGAAACATGTGTAATTCGAAATACTGAAAGCAGACAACGGATGTGTTCTGGAGTTTTCTTCTCATCTATGTCATTGTTTTCTGTGCGAGGCGCTTCGAGAAATAGTACTATTTTGAATTCAATTGCTTGCTTTTCGTTATTTTCATATAAATGAAAAATAAATTTGATCCTGAATGCGATGTTATAAATAAGATTTCTGAATTTCGCAATTCAAAGCTACTGGAGCATCTAAAGCAAACTACATTAATTGTCTCTTTTAGTTTAGCTTTTTTATAGCATCTTAAATATTCAAATAGAAACATTCAGTAATTATGTAAATTTCAAAACATACGCGTTTTCGGAAGCTTGGAATATTATATTTTCATCAAAAATAGACGGGTATGAAAGCCAATTTTGGAAATGTAACTTACACAAGTATTGATAAAAGTTAGCTACAGCAACTATAGCTTCGCGCTGAAACAAAGTAATGGAATAAAACTTTAATATTTTAATTTGTTTTTATTTTTGAAAATGCTCCCACATAATAACCGCACACATATAGCCCAGGTATTTATATTTAATTTTTCAAGCGAATTTATATCTTTAATTAATTTGCCTCAGAACTTAATTTCACGTTTTTGTTATTCAATTTTGTTATATGTAAATCGTAGGTGTTATAATTTCAACATTATGTTTTTCATTGAAACCTTATAAAAACAATAAACTATAATTAATCATAGTAAATGACCTATATTGCTACCCTCTACCCATATTGCTTCAATGCCTTCCGAGAGATTAACATTTATATTTATCGTATGTCGCAACCAGCAATAAAATAAGCAAGCCAACAAAAATATAACGACAATCAAAGCTGTGATATTTTCCATATCAAAACTTTCCTTTTATATACTTAAGATAAAATAAAATAGTAGCTGAGCAAAGCAATACGTTTTAATTAAAAACTAACAATATGTAACAGTTTCTCCAACTAACTAACTACTTGGATTCATCAGACACACTAAATTACTTAACCAACACAACTTCTAACAAAAGAGCTATCTGGTTCCTGATTGGCTCCCTGCCAGCCAATCCCGCACCGTATACACAAAGTGAATTTATAATTAACAACATATACTGATTCCGTCTCACCCTCTATTCCTACTATATCTAAGCATACACTCCCAACTAAGCCTTTTCCCGTAGATATTTGTTTTGTTAGAAGTTGTGTTGGTTATGCAATTTAGTGTGTCTGATGAAGCCAAGTAATTAGTTAGTTGGCGGAACTGTTACACGTTTTTTAGTTTTTAATTAAAACGTATTGCGTTGCTAATCTATTATTTTATTGTATCTTAAATCACAGCTAGCTTTACTATCGCATGCTTAATTAAAGCTATAAACATTTCAATATCATGAAGTAGATTCCAGACATCAATAACAAGACAAGGTTATTGACACTCTTGTTATGTAATTAAGGTAATATTCATAAATATTTTAATAGGTGAGTCTTCAATCCACCCAAAGAAAAGCATATTCAATCGTATATCATTTACCTTTAGACCTACGCAGTAGTTCATCTCTCCATAATATAATTCCAACATTTCAATGTTTGCTGTCTCTTAGAAAAAGCAGAGGCTATTTATTATTATTATTACAATGTCATTCTCTACATTTCAAAAATTGCAATTTATTTGTCTCTAGTCGCATTTTAAACCCAAACAGTTATTCAGGCACTAAAGACACAACAGTGGAGATCCATGTAGTTTGAATTGTAAATAATAATAAATTTATGAAAGGAATATTCTAGATTCTTTTATTATAACAGTTTTATAAGTATATTACTTACAAATTTTCGTGCCTGTTTGAAGAATTCTGAACCAAAATATAAAAGTTCAAAAAGGAAATACAATGTTTAGAATTAAATGTTTGTTTTCGATAATCAAAATAAGGGTGTGTCCTTTACTTTCGTGCGTGTTTGCTTTTTTTTTCAAGTTAGTAATAACGGAGTATAGTACAATAGTAAGCATTATAGTAATGTGTAGTACAGCAATACGTTTAGAATATATACGTAACGATTTTTTTAGGAATAGTATTCGTTCCGTTTCGTTATTGCTCTGACAGCTGTATTTGTATGATATATACATATATATATATATATATATATATATATATATATATATATATATTCGAGCATTTCTGAGAAGCACACAGTTGATATGATGACCTTCTATATATAACCCGACTTCCGCGGTTTAGTGATTAACGTTGAGAACTAAGAATTTATCGAAAAAGGAAGACAAATTCAAGTATTGCTGGCAGCCATTGATACTGTTGTGAAGTTACCTTCACAGTTACCCTCACCATACTTATATACTAAGGAAATCTACGTCACTGAATATGTTGTCTTTAATTGATCTTGGGTGAAGCCATTTTATCGTTAGTTTACATTATTTAACGATCATAGCATATATTTTAGATTGTACTAATGGTGAGGGCTAACTTCACACTCACACTTGTAACGTCAGTATTCAAATGAAAATTATGGCGTTCCATAGACTCGTCAGTTGACGTTGGTGGGGCCACCTTTTTGTTATAACCTTTATTTTCATCAATAAACAGTACCCAAGCGGTGAGGCCTAACATCAGATTCAAATGAAAATAATACAATTCGATAGAATGAGTCAGTTCCCATCGCCTAAGATATAACTTTTTATGTTACTTCGTATGGAAGAACATTGCTTCCGTAAGTTGTAAGGTTGAAGTCCAGACTCTCAGACTCCATACAATACGTATAACAGTTTGGGTTCTCACTTCTGCGACATAGTCTGCACAATGAACATGTCTGTGCCTGTGCATATTTACAACAATTTTAGAGGGCCGTATTGTTTAATAAAGAGAGTCTTCTCCCCCGGAAGGTTGTGTTGTCTGCGATCATTAGTTTTATTTATTGTTAATGAATCTGGGTTCAGAGCCCATCCGTGTGAAATCGTGAGTCCAAAAACTACGTATGTTTGATGATCGTTTTGTTATCTGTTGTTCCGTATGTGTGATATTTTGGTCATATGTGTGTCGCAAAATGAGAAGTTTGGATAAATAGGTATCTTTAAAAGAGTTGATTTTTCAGAGGCAGTGGGTTTTATATACCGTAGATTTCAATTTCATCGTAGATATAAAATATAGGGATACCTTTCTACGTTTCTGGTTAGCTAGTGTGGTACAAGTAAAATTTTTAAACGTGGCGGTTGTTTGCCTATTCCGCTACAATAGTGTGACTGTTTTATTTATATGCTAGTGATTCATCCATTACATTTTTTCATATTGAATTACAGGTTGTACAGACCTATAATCTATATTGTGTGAATAACAGACGATTTCCTGTATTTCTAAGAATATCTATGGTTGATATGGGCTGGGATCTCCAACCCTTCTCGGTTAGCGTAGATTTGCAGCCTTAGTATATTTTTATTTTGAGCCCTGGTTTTGTGGCCAACATGTCCCAGTCTATCTGACAATTTTTGGTACTTCTTTGTTGTTTGAGGTTTGTAACTAATAACAAATTGTTATGACCCTGGGAAGTCTAAAGATAGAGTGTGATTCGTGGTCTTTCCAACAACAATTGTTGATTATAGTAAATCTGCAGATTTGGAACAGTTTTATATTCAGGCCATGATTTAGTATACAAGATGTTTCTTTAGTTGGGCTAGCATATTCTGGCTGTTTTGTTGTAGTAGTCGATACGTATTGTCCTAGGAAGTCAAACACGCTGAGTGACATGTGCCAAGTGGTTTCAGTAGGTACCGTATGTTACTTGGGGTAGCTTACCAGATAACTCCTACTCAATACGTGAAGGCTGCTCTTCGGAGAACCTATTTGAAGTTGTTTTGGTATTATTTCTGTACACACTCATACACTGTTGATTTGAGAAGGGTTCTTAGCAGTATTTTGTGCTATATTTCCGTTCGATTTCTGTCCAAAGGTTTTTGGGTAGTTCGATATTTTCATCTCATATGTAGGATGATAGTTTGTCTTTAATGTGATTGTACAAATTTTCTTTTAAGAGTTTTGCATCTTGGTACACATAATGTCACTATTGTCACTTGGTACACAATTGTCAAATTCTTCCATCAGCATTTCCCTCCTGTTGCCTCTTTCTTTGTATCCAACTCTTTCAGCTAAGCTTGGGCTTTTCCTCCTTTTATATTATCCTGCCCCCGCCGCATTGAGTGTTCTTGTAAGTGATATGAGATGTGCTGAGCTGAAATGTAGAAATTGGTGTCTGGCAGCTGGTGTTATGATCATATAATCATTATGAATACACGTGTACCTCATTAATTTGACACTATATATATATTCATGTTAAGTAATGTAAATTAACGTAAACTAATGTAAATTAACGTTAACGTAACCCTGGAAAAATCTCAGTCAGGATGGTCGGCCACTGGAATCGAACCCACGACCTCCCGAATGCTACGCCAACGCTCTACGACAGAGCTCTGGCGGCTCAGCCCTGACGCGTGATGTATTGGCGTACAAGCTGCTCATAGCACGAAAATAAAACATTCATTCATTCATAATTATTTGAATGTTACTTGAAATTTCATGTTACATAAGTATATTTATATCAGTATAGCTCAGTTGTCGTAAAAATACGTGGTTGCTACTGAATGGGAGACATGCAAAGAAACAAAGACTAAAAGGAGAATGTGTAGTAAGTTAATGAAAATTACTTACTGGGGCAATATCATTCTAGACTTATGATGCACCCATAGAATAGATATGTTATATATACTGTGGCAGCAAGTTATATTCTACTGCATGTATGTTATATTAGAATTGTACCAAAACAGCGTATTTACGTTGCGTATAGTGTTATACGGATTGCTGTATGCATCCTGAAGCTGTGTGTTTCATGAAGTAGTACATTCAGTCTTGAAACAATATTATTTAAACACGAAATATATTTAATACTCGTACATTTTATAAGGTAAACACACCAGTAATGGACACTTGAGGAGAAAGTTGTAAAATACGATTTTCCTAAGGGTGGTAATCATTTCATCTACATGGGAAAATTTAATATTGTATGTTCTGATGCCACTGAATATTATTTGCTCGTCATTCGTTTCATCTAATATTTCTGACATGATGTTGAAGTTAGGTCCATGATGTCACCTACTCTTCCATGCAGTCTGTTAAGCAAGTGATTAAGGTGAGAGCTTTCGTTTTTTATTCATGAAATTGCATTAACGATTACTTTTGTTTTTCTGCACTATTATCCATTACGGAATCTCTTGATTTCTAGTATTTCAATGACCAAACCAATTATAACTTAGATCTGTTATGTAAAACAAGGGGTGTCTATTACCGCTATGGCAAAGTCAGTTTTTGTCCAGTTATGGACATGCACTAATCATTACTAGGGGTGAGATTAAAATCTTTGATTGATTGAATTGTTATTAATGTCCTAAGCGATTTGGTGAGCTTCTAAGGACGAGACTTACAGTTCTGTTAAAGTGGGCTGCGAGCCACTCCATTCAATAGCTCTCAGTGGAAATTGAACTCATGAGTGCGCTAAACTCTAGGAAACTCCGAGAGTGAAATCATAATTCTGTTAGTTGTTTTATTTCTACTTGGGAAAGATTATATAGTCTTCATGGCCATATGTTTGTGAGGAAATATTTTGGACCTATTTTGTCAATGATGGACACAGTGATGCCCATTAATGAAATGATTTGTTTAAATATTGGACTCTATTAATTACAATTCAGAATATTCATGTTTATGACCAGAAGCAATCTATGGGACAGGCCGGCATAGGGTATGAGAAAGGAAGCGGGAAGGAGTCGGACAGGTCTAATTTGAATGTGCCATTAAGGCATTTACCTGTTATGACTGAGTAAAAAGTGCTAAAACATCAGTAAGGATGCTCGATAGCTGTTTTCGAACCCAGGACCTTCGGAATGATCACTCAGTAAAATTCTATGAAATAATCAGATAATTGATGAACAGCATTAAACATATAGTTGTGTTTACTACTTATATTCGAGATATCATCAATTATTATTTTAATTATTTTTAGTTATACAGTATGTCCATTTCTGGGTGTCCATTACTGGAACATTCAGGGCTTTTCGTGTCCATCACTGGTACAAAAGAAATGTTCGACAGAAAACGCGATTTCCTCTCAAATAGTGTATATTGATGGAAGTAATGGGTAGAAATCACTAGAAGAAAGCATGAAGAAGGTGTAACATTCTCATTTGATCAATACATTTAAACTGTATTTGAGTTAAAAATTATAACGGTGAAAAGTGTCTTTAAGTGTCCATTACTGGTGCGTTTACCTTACTTATTTTTCTCAGCGAAGCGAGAATGCATGTGGATTAAATACAGCATGAAGAAATCTGAAATGAATTAATATTTAGAAATAAATAATAATAATAAATAATAAAATAATAATAATAAATGGACTCTGGAAGAACAAGAGAAAAGAACTGGTTATAGTGGAATATCTGGTAATTACAATTAGTTAGCCTGATTAAATTTATAAGTAACCAAATGAAAGAAATAGCATATGCATCGAAAACTCTTATAAAAACTCGAGGTAAATAATGAAATATTTTAACGTGCTGTATCAATGATGAATGCATTACTTATATGAATATATATGTATATGTAAAGCGTGAAAGTTTCATTCTTTTCTCAACAGTTACGTTTCCTTTCTATTTGGCTTTAGGTTGTGGCCATCGTATGCTAGTGCACATAATAATCTTGGAACTTTGATGAGCGAAACAGAGGAAGCTGAGGGGCATTTTCTAGCAGCCATACGTCATTCTCCGAACCACGTAAATGCTCATTACAACTTAGGACAAGTGTATAGGTGAGTAAAAATAGTACTTAATAAAGTATGCACGAATATGTTAGAACATTTAACTCACTTTGTTCTAAACTTACCTTTTATTATTATGTAACCCCTGAGTATACTTTATTATTTGCGTTATGGATAAAGATACTTTATCTTCAGTTTGTCTTAAAAATAACATATTTAGTGAAACCAACTGTCAAATTTTAAGCATCACTGTTTGTAGATCATAGTGGTTACTGGCACACTAATTTCTTCTGACAAGTGGCACTAATATTTCTATACAAATATAAATTGTCTGATCGTGGCCATTTTTTGTCATGATATTTGAAACTAACTTCCCCTATTGGATATTCGACGCCTGGTTTTTACATCAGATATAACTTAAAACAATTTTTTGTTTGAGATTTCGTATGTTCAAACATTGCCTCGTCATAATCAATAGTGTTGTACTTATTGAAGTAACTTCTTCAAAGAAATTTCACTCTTATTCATACATTCCAGCCTTTACTTTCACCCTTGAAGTATATTTTTTCCTTAATCCTCGTATGCTTAACCAGTTGATACAATTTGATTGTTGTATAACATTCCAGAATGTTGTTGGAACTTTACCTGTTAACTCTTCAGGAGAACCGAAAAAAAGTATAATTAGCTTTTCTTCTGAGAATTTGTCATATGTAACTCGCTTGCAGAGCAACATGATTAGACTTATTCCGACAATAGGGCAATTCACTCCTTTTCATGTAAATTAACAAACCATGGGCTAATGCTAAAGGTAAGCTGAAAGTAGCCGTCAATAAATTCATTTTCGTGTAATGTGAGTTGATATTAACAGTGTTCGAAGTGGAAAAGAAACCGAGACGGTGTGATTTCCTAATATATTGCCTAGGCAAATTAGAATGTGATATACGAAAACACATCACTTTACATACGGTACTTGTGTTTTAGTAATGGTTGACTCTCAAAAACCAGAGCCGTATGCTCATCCACTGGATATCTACAATTTTAAAACAGTTTTAAATCAAACAACTATGTCCGAAATAAAGTAGACAAACTATCGTGATAAAAGTTGCAGGTTCCGAATACCATAAATAGAAAGTGGAAGAGAAAAGCGAAATTAGGACAAAGTAAGACTTGGCAAAACTCTTAAAAACTTAAACATCATTTATCAGTCTATAAGAAGAATCAAAACTTCACGGCTCGATGATTGAAACACAATTTGTTATTAAACTCGCGTATTAAATACCCATATTAGACGCACTACATTTTCGATTATGTCTGTTGCCATACTGTGTTGTTATACCATTATTTATAAGTATATTTTCAAAAGTTGTTTGAAATATTTGAAGCTAATATAAAACATTATGAGTATGGCGGGGCGAAAAAGACAGCAAAACTAGTAATACAGATCTGGTTCCAAGCTTAATAAATATAAGTACGGATTTTCCTGGTTATAGAAAACAGTCAACTATCGTGTATATTATTATAGTCTTCTTAGTCCGATGTTAATAAATTCGTAGTTTATTTCTAAACTGTTATAAGTAATTCACAATGAATTTCTATGTCCTTGATGCAATGTTTAGGCACTAGAAATAAGCCGTAATTAAAGCTCGTTCTTATATTTA
>JAGDQP010038244.1:0-14923 GCA_022664845.1 Lepisma saccharinum
AGTGACCAAGGACACGTGTAGGTTAGGTAAATCAGGTTCGGTGTTATTTTTTATTACGCACCGGAAAAAGAGTAGTTGGGAAAAATACAAAAAGGTGATTGGGAAAGAAAAGTCGTGACCGTGACGTGTTATTGATGGGATTCTGCTGTGTATAACAAGCAGATTTTTGTAGGAACTAATTAACCGGATACGACGTTTTGTTCCAATTTCGCGTGTTCGCACCATAAATACAACAGACAAACCATAGTTTGCAAGTTCTCTTGGTAGCCATAGATGCGAGGAAGCAATTGCAGTGACCCCTATGCAACTAGTAGATTCCCAGGTGATTAATGCTTCAAAAATTTCATTTAACCCTAATCCCTTAGGAAGTGCATTGACCACTACTTTAACACAGGAATCAATACTACAAGATTCGACATATGACAAGGATCAAAAGCACATGTCTACTGAGGTACAAAACAAAGTCGATAATATAAGTGACATAACTATTCATGAACCAAGTGACATTGAAAGCAACTCAAGTGGAATTAAACAACGCAAAGACGGGAAAAGGAAGAAGATTCGTCGTGCTAAGAACTAACACTTTCAACAAAATGACAGATCACGTAGGTAATGTAAGTGTACATCGTATTACACGTTCCTTAGCGCAACAAAAGATTGAAGGGAAAACGGTTAAAACAAAAGAGGGCACACAGGAGGAAGCCTTTCACGGAGGTGAAATAAAATCACCGTATCATCCAAAGAGTAGCAAGATATGCGTAGGGAAGTGAGAGATCCAATTCCCCGTTTTGAGAGAGGATCTGGTTTTTGACTACGGGGCAGTATTGGAGAAGTAACCGGAGAAGAATGTGGACGTGGTTCCGCAAGGGAACGTACGATGACGATAAAGTTTTATGTAATGGAGCAGGGACATACCCTAAGAGTCCGGATGAGGATATTGACATCCAACTCGCGGGTCAGAGGATTGGGTATCATGGCCAAGGACCCAAAATCGGAAGCATGCACAATGGATAATTTAATGGAAGAGGACCATAGGATTAGAAGGTTCAGCAAGAACACCGATTCAGGTTTCACTTACAGTATCGCATATCAGAACTTAGTGTGGAGAGTGAATTTGTGATCACGATGAGGATAACGTAATAGAAGATGAAAATAAATATAAAGGAACTGATCTGGTGGAAATAGTAGTAAATGTCAAAACGCGAGCACTCCTTTATATTGGAGTTGAAGTATCTCTGTTCCAGGTTCATTTTGGAGAAAAGTGATGAGTTAGGTGTATCATGCGGTGATAAAGCCAGCCCAACACGTAATGCTTGTGGATTACTCGGGTCAGAGGAGTAAGAGTTTCCGTGGTGAAGTGTATCCGTCCAAATAGGTGATGTGGACGTCGGTTTCAAAGAGTAAGTGGTTGATGGGCTGTAGTATGATGTACTATTGGGATGATATTTCCTTGAAAACTATGATGTCGATATTTATTTCAGGAACGGAACCGTAATCGTTGCTGATCTAGGAGTGCAAGCTACAGTACCTATGAAAGTCCTACCAAGGGATGTGAACGAACCTTTATGTACTCAAAATAACGTGGAAGTAGTTAAGACTGTACTAAGAAGGCGAAAGAAAAGCCAGTAGAATGCTGTGAGCGGCACATTCAGCCTGGTGACTTGATACATCGAAAAAACTCGTATCTTATCGTAGTTAAGGGTCAAATGGAGATGGACGATATAACTAAGGGACCACCATACTTGTGCTTAGTCGTGAGTTAGATGTATTAGACCCCGTTAATGGGAGAGTGTGTGACCTACATTCAGAATCGCAGTGTAATGTGTTGAAACCCAGTCTAGAGACATCGAAAGTGAATTGATAAAACATTGAGCAATGCCTCATTAGGTTTAATAAGAACAAAGAAGGTAAGTGAGATTCTGTACAGCTGACGGTCTACGGGTAGAGTCCGTTCGGGAGCCAAATACAACATGGAGATATTTTGGCTTACATCCCGCCAGACATGAGTATCAAGTGTGAAGTGTTTTTTTTGCAAGTTAGCATCGATGCAGAGAAGTGTTCCAGCCAGCCTAGCTGATGTAGCAGTTTTAGGAGGATGTAGTCTTCGAGATGGCGCTGCGTTCCACTCAACGGTTAATAGTGAGTACTCCGTGTGATTTTGGTGGAGGAAATAACTTATCCCACTGAGAACCAACCGTTGGTAGCATTTGAATTGGTGCTGCAAAGCTAAATAAATGAACTCTGTTTTTGAAGCTAAGTGTGTCAGTGAGAATCTTGAGGAAGGAATTACTTTCCTCGCACAAGCTTTGTGAAGATTGAACAGATCTCCCACTTGGTAAATATTTGGTGTAGGCTAACAATCGCCTATGTTTAAAACATTGTTTTAAACATTCCAACCATGGGAGGAGGTACTCTGATTTGCCTTCAACGCGGTGAAAGCTAACAAGTAGTTTGCCATTCCCAAATCGTTGTTCCTAGTTTGTGCAATATCCCCAAATCGTAATTCCTAGTTTGTGCAATATCCCCAAATCGTAATTCCTAGTTTGTGCAGATATCCCCAAAACGAAGTTTCCCGTTCCTAGTTTGTGCAGATATCCCCAAAACGAAGTTTCCCATTCCTAGTTTGTGCAGATATCCCCAAAACGAAGTTTCCCGTTCCTAGTTTGTGCAGATATCCCCAAATCGTAGTTTGTCGTTCCTAGTTTGTGCAGATATCCCCAAATCGTAGTTTCCCGTTCCTAGTTTGTGCAGATATCCCCGAATCGTAGTTTCCCGTTCCTAGTTTGTGCAGATATCCCCAAATCGTAGTTTCCCGTTCCTAGTTTGTGCAGATGCGTGCTACCGTGTTTGCTAGAATAGGAATACGTGGGGTAAAATGCCCACGGGCCATTAACCCCGATCTCTAGTGGGAAAATCAACCCGATGTCAAACATGATAGTTTCAGTTCATTCAACATGCAACACAGCATAGCTTGGCGTCTACCAGCTATTGCATCAGAACAACAGAAACGTTATTTGTGCAACGCATATTCATTGGTTTCGCTAATATAGCAGTGGAATCATTCTGTCTCCCGAAATTTGAAACGTTCAAAAACATTACTAGTAAAAATTATGTACTTAGCACATTTAAATTAGCCTGCAAGTCTTCACTTTTTTCACATAATATTTTATGGTGTCACCTTCGTCTTCCATATAATTGCGCCTTCAATAAATCGTATCATTGTTACCACCTCCTATTTACTTCCATGTTTTGTAGGGAGTGGGAATTTTACCCCACTGTGCATTTCACCCTCCCACTTATTATATGAAAGAGTGGCGGCATGTTTGCTAATCCCAGCTTTGGGAGTAAGCATATTCTTTTCTACTTTTAGGTTTCAGCAATACGTGTTGTGAAACCTTGTTCGGCGGCTTGCTCTGTCTGTAGACACTTTTCATCTCAGGCACTAATAGATCTAAAGAGGTGAAAAATCTATCTTCCAAGTGTAGAAAGGATAGTATTTATTCGCATCATCATATGAGAGTATACATACAAAACATTTTTCTGAAACTTTTTAAGTATTTCTCACACAGAAAAAAAAGTCGCTTAAAGTGTTCTAAATGAAAGTTTCGAAGTCGCTAAATAAGGCGCCAAAGAACTCATAGCAAGAAATGGTTCGTTTTTTCGTTATATGCTGACAAATGCGTCGAAAAAGGAAAGCTTATAAAATTGTATATAACGATAAAACTATTATATTGTATTCTTAGAGACGACGTTAGAACGCAATTTTGTCATTTTCAATTTCGTTCAAACAAAATTTCTTTTTCAGAAGCTACAGGACTAAGGATATCGTCAGATCTACAAAGATGAGAAGAAAAAAGGGATCAAATAGAAAATAGGTAAATATGATCATACTAACATATTTGAAGAAATTTAATTTTTTAAAAATAATAACCGTCCACCAAGACAGACTTCCTGAAAACGGAACTTGAATATTTCAGAACTAAGCAAATAATATATAGTTTACATACAAAAATATTATAAGCCAGCTACACCGTTAACCTGCCGTCGACTACATCAAAAATATCATCAGCAGAAATTCTCTGAAAGAAAATTATTATATGAACCCATCCGATAATTTTCTCTGAAAGAAACACTGGTTTTGGTGATAACTAAAAGGCAAGTTCGTATCCTCTCCTGAAATTTAGACAGCTATAGAATTTCTTTGAGAGATATTAGAGAATAAAATTTCTCAAAGATACTGAATTCTGTCCAAGTAAACATTTCAATATTGTTTTTTAAGTTCTTTAAATACATTTCGTTTACACCGTCGATCAAACTCAAGACCCTTTGGCTACGAAGCGTGCCGGTTATTTCTCTCATCTAATCAGATAAAAGATCAAACGACGAAAATTTAAAAAATGTACTAAAAATTTATCTGTCAGTGTCATAATGCTGTATACAGTGTAAGTTTGTGTATTGCAAACTTCCGCAGTCCAAATTGCATTTCTCTATAATCTGACAAGAAAGGGTGCCAGGTGTAACACGCCGATTTGAATGAAACTTATACAGTGGATACTAGAGACCAAATAAAGAGACCGTTATTTTTTATATCGGCAACCATGGGGTATAGGGGGTCAAACACCCCTCCAAGTTCAATATTGCACCTTATTTGTGGCAGTGAAAACCACTCAAATACATCTCCGATTTGAATGAAACTTATACACTGAGCACTAGAGACAAAATAAAGAGACAAATATTTTTATATCGACAACCATGGCGTTTAAGGGGGCCAAACCCCTCTTCCAATTTCAAGATAAAAAATCTGCATTTCGTGACATTATCCATGATTTATTGAATGAAGTTGTCACAATAATGGTACTCGT
This sequence comes from Lepisma saccharinum, assembly GCA_022664845.1. Classification (NCBI taxonomy): domain Eukaryota; kingdom Metazoa; phylum Arthropoda; class Insecta; order Zygentoma; family Lepismatidae; genus Lepisma; species Lepisma saccharinum. The sequence continues at coordinate 4,863 of JAGDQP010038244.1, forward strand.
GGAAGAAATGTTGTAAGCGCGAGTGTTTACACCAACCGCACCTTATGACTGAAGTTTCACTACATATGTCACATGTTTGTTTGTCGCTTTTATTGAAAGAAATAACAGGCGCTTCAAATGGTGGTGGTCGCTCTACGACGTAACCTGATTTGTACCACGCATATTGAAATACACGGTGAAATCGTGATTGCATTGATTATGCACAAGTGATTGCAATTTGATGTTATTACGTACATGCAATTTAATATCGGATCGCTCCATGTCTGAAAATCTACGAACAAACTGTTTCCACAATCGGAGACCATACACATTCGAAGTTTGTAACTGACCCGTGAGTCCTTTTGCTGTCGTCAGCAGTGTCATCGTTATTTCCTCTGGGGTGAGGTCTCGCACATCCCTTTCACAATGGCCCGTTCAAGAATCTATCAGGAGCACACTATTGTCCGTGTTAGGGAAATACACATTCTGTGGCTTGTTGTGGCACTATGTACCACAACTCCCTATTCCCATCATCAAATGTGTAAATAAATTATATGTACTGTAGTAATTCATTTAACTTGTAATATATTACTATTTATATTGTTATGCATATATGCTAATAAGGTAAATGGTATTTTAGAAAAAAGCCCGGCCGGGACATATTAAGTGTTTAATCATATTAATATTTTGTTATTCTATATTCAAATTCTTATGTACTCAGTTTTTGTAATCATTTAAAATATTTGTATGTACTTCTCAAAGTATCTTTCAGCTGAACCAGGAGAAAGTCGAAAAGAGCAGGGAGCCAGCGGATTTCTCCTCGGCCAGATTCTTTATATTCTTTCTTTATTTTTTCATGGTACAAAAAAGGTCTGAGGGAGTGAATAGCTATTTTTTGGGCTGTTTTTTGTTGTTGGCTAAGCTACCTTTGTATCCTCTCCTTTGGTAGCCAGCAGGTCAGTGGGCTGTGTGCGTCAGGGAACATATATAAGCTTGAAATCCGATGTGGGGGAGGTGGCGATTCTCAGAGTAAATTTTGTCTTCGGCGAGCAGCATCAGGGGCCGTTGCTCGAGACCAGTGAGCTGCCGTGATGGAAATTCTCGGAGATTAAGAATACGGCGGATATGCAGTATGAGGTATAGTATGAACATTACTGCTAAGATTTTGGAGGGACTCACTGGCCCTGGGTTCGATCCCCGTTTAATTCGGTATTAATTCTTTCGTGATATCCGGATTCTGATTTGATGCGATTACGGTAATTCAATAATTTGTGTATTATTTATTGGGACATGCTTAGTTTTGCTGCCGCGACCGTCCCGGGATTCTGCCAGATTTTAATTTTGAGGGTAATTAAAATTGGGAGTATTAGAAAGGGAGGCTACTGCCGCCTCTCCTGTCCCTGGGTCCTTTGCTAAAGTCGATTCTTACCGATCGACGACGTTGCTGGGGAATATCTTTAAATTTAGTAACTTTCATTCCAAAAAATCCCCCCCCCGAAAGTAGGTGATACGGAACGAGATATGAATCTGTTCGCGCAAGAGGGGATTTCTTTAAAGTTCTATTGATCGTTCTCTCTGATTATTTTTTTACCTTTAAGGTTGGGAATTTAATTTGGGAGAATTAGAAAGGGATGCTACTGCCACCTCTCGTGTCCCTGAGTCCTTTGTCAAAATCGATTCTTACCGAATCGATGACCTTTGCCTGGGTATAAGTTAAATTCAGTAAATTTCACTCCAATCTATCCCTCATGTAGGGGCTTGAGAGGATATTAGAGGACCAACTAATTATTTAGACGCATATTACGAACATGGTTGAGTTTGCTTTGAGAAATTGATGTAAAGAGTTAGTTGTTGTTATTTTTATAAGATAGGAATAGCTAGGGAAGCTGTCGAATTAGACATTTGAAATAATTTGTGAGTGCTCTGCTCAAAACTGTGCGTTCAACGAAGTGAGTCCAGGTTAGCAACCAGGCCGAAGGGGAGCAGACAGATTTGATCAAAGCACCATATTTAAATTCATAGGTAAGCGAAGTGAGCTCATTACCGGCTCTCTTTTAGAGGAAAGTCTGAGAACTATTGCCGTTCTCAAATCTGGCCAAGAGTCTACTATCGACTCTTGGATAGACGATTATCCTGGTAGAGCTACTACTATCGCTCTACACATGGTTGGGGGGAGTCGGTATGCCTTTTTTGGGTGGGTTTAAAGACAAGAATTATTGGAGCAACGGAGAATCTTCGTTATATGAATTTGATCGGAAAATTAGAGCAAGTAAGGATTTCAGAAATAAATACTATTAATCTCTCTCAGAAAAGTCTTGAGTATCATTCACAACAAGAGCCTGATCCTAAGACCTCACCTTTATAAAGCACGTTGATTCTAATTTGAGCAGCATTGATTTGATTTATGTTATTTACAGCTCTGTTAAGTTCGTATCCTACTTCGCCGCAGCCGAACCGTAATTTATGTATCTGCGAGGCATGTATCTGGCTTTCGTTAGGTATTCTATGTGAAGTGTCGTGCGGATTGTATATCAGTCGGGAGCTGGGGGCAAATTTGAATATAAAGTTTGTAGTAGATTTGACTGGCGCTCGATAGGCATTGTAACCTGGATATTTATTGATTAACATTATTCTCTTGTGTCATTCAGAGGATATATGAGTTCTTATTCTTTCTCTGAGCCAAATCCAGAGAAGTCGTACTCCCAGAAGAGAGATTTGTCTGGGACGTCATCCGCTGATATTTACGAGGTTGAAGTGTGAACTCTTTTAAGGCCGCACGTAACCATAGCACAACAAGCTACAGGCGGAAGTGTCTTTTGGTAAGCTTTCCTGAACGTGATGCAGCCAAATGTACATTTGCAGGACGGAACAATGTTTCTTGCACTCGTGGACCAAAGTCCCCGCTAGATTCCTGAAATACAATGAATAAGGGCAACAGTAACTTACCGCTTGCAGAAATTAGTTGAATTTGTAAATGGGTGTTGTAGAACTTACTGATTGCACCACAATCTCCACATGTTTTGATCCACAGAGGGCTAAATTTCGACCACTATGCATCTCCAGTTGGAATGCAATTCTGCTCCAACATTAGCAATGTTTTCCTGCACTAGTAGAATGAAGTTTGCAATTGTTTCTGTGTCTCCTCTGGTTTGTTGGAGAAGCGCCGTCGTAATTTTTCGCTTTTCGTGATACAATGTTGTTGGCATGTTTAAATGTCAATAACGACTTTCTGCATGCAGTGAACGTTGGCTGATTATGTTTCCGGCTTGCTTGTAGAGCCCAACGTTGGAGGTCAACGTCATGAACCTGGATATGTGCAGCAAGGGAAGTTTTGAAAGATTGAAGCACAACACGCTAAACCTTACGCAGTTTGTTTCTCCCAGCGGTACAACTGACTTCTCAACTTAATCCTCTTGTACTTTATCAGAACTTACGTTTCCCACTTTTCCAGTAGTTGAGAGCCCTTCTTTTATATTCCAAATTCAATTCTTTCCTTCCTTCATCACAGGTATCGGTATCTTCTTTTACATTGTCATGTTCATACTCTTGTTCGTAAAGTTTTCCAGTGTCGTGAATAACATATGGTTCTTGGACGTCAGCAGCCCCATGAAACTGAACTGTGGTAACTTTTTCATACGTTGGTAGTAAAGCTTTCATACCTGCGGCTATGTCCTGGATGTTATTGGCGAGTTCAGTTTCATCGATTGTGATACGAGTTTCCCTCAAGTCCATTATACTGGCAAAATGCGCCGACACTAGTCCTATAACATTAGCTGGATTGATGCGCATGTTTCCAATGTGACTAGCTCAAATTCAAATTAAATACACATTATTTAGGACGAATATCAATATTCTTGAATATATTGAATACCGCTCATGTATAATTATCTTAATTAACATTAAAATAAATCGTAGATTCAATTTTGCATAAATTAGAATGATTTTCAATTACTGTTCAACAATGAAATTTTTACATAGCATTGCCGACGAAAATAGCAATTCCTTATAGATTTTGGGGTGCTGAATACGAAAATGACATTGTTTTTTGTTGATTGGCTCTTGTTTTCAAGTTATACAAAGAAACGAGACAGCGATAAATCCAAACTCTTATATGGCATTTTCCATGAACCTTAGAACCGTAATTGTGTCTTCCCTGATTTAAGTAGATAACTTGAATAACCTTCATTGTATACAGGATGAGTGAATATTGTATTTGGTATGCTGTTTATATACTTATGAAGTACCAAATTAGAAGAAAAAGAAGAAAAGTGTAAAAAACGCCATTTTTTATTTTTCCTAGATTCCACTGATGGTCGGAATGGCATCTAAATCATACTAAATGCACTGAAACTAATGTTCTGAACTATGGCTATCCAATTTCAAAGATTTTCAAGTCCAAGGTTTGAGAAAACGCAATTTCATGCAAGAGAATTACCGACAAATGGTTCTGTTGGTCCATCAGATGTTCAACAATTTTAAAGTTTATTTTTACAGAAATGAATTATGCGTTACTGTAGATGTTAAGACGCTGAATACGAGAAGAATGGTATTACGATTGGCTATGGTTTACATTGGTATGGCCATAGCTTTACTTATTTAAAAATGTATCATATTATCTACCAAGAAATAAAAGCCAGTATCTAACCTGGGTACACACATCTTAAACCCCGTGGTTGCCGATATAAAAAATATGGGCCTATTTACTTGGTCTCTAGTGCCCAGTGTATAAGTTTCATTGAAATCGGATATGTATTTATGTGATTTTCGCTGCCACAAAATAGTTGCAATATTGAAGCTGGAGTGGGGTTTGACCCTCTACAACCCCAAGATTGCCGATATAAAAATGTGGATTTCCTTTTTTTGTCTCTAGTGTCCAGTGTATAAGTTTCATTCTAATCGGAGATGCATTTATATTGTTTTCGCTGGCATAAAATAGGTGCAATATTAAAGTTGGAGGGAATGGGGTGCCCCCCTTAAACCCCATGGCTGCTAATACAAAGATGCGAGTCTCTTTATTTTGTCTCTATTGTCCAGTGTATAAATTTCATTCAAATCGGATATGTTGTGTGGTTTTTGCTGCCACAAAATAGGTGCAATATTGAAGTTGGAGGAGGCGTTTGGCCTCATTAAACCCCATGGTTGTCTATAAAAAATATGGGTCTCTTTATTTGGTCTCTAGTGTCCAGTGTATAAGGTTCATTCAAATCGGAGATGTATTTGTGTGGTTTTCACTGCCACAAATAAAGTGAAATATTGAAGTTGGAGAGGGTTTGGCCCCCTAAACCCCATGGTTGCCGATATAAAAATACGGGTCTCTTTATTTGGTCTCTAGTAACCACTGTATAAGTTTCATTCAAATCGGCGTGTTAAACCTGGGCACCCTTCCTTGTGAGAAGGCGTTGTCTCGTAAGCGTAGGACTTTAAATATTCTACTATAGCTTAAAATACAGTAAGAAAATACTTGCCTCGCTTAATGAAAGCTAGTTAAAACTGAAAGTCTAGTAAAAATCCTAAAAATAGTAGCATCATAACAAAATATTTCATTTCCTTATTGTCTGACTCCTTTTCAACAATTTATGGAAATAGAACTCTAATTTCTGCGCGAGGTTCTATAAAGTTATTCCTTCGATTCTCTAATTGTAGAATGCAAATATAGTTATTCACAAAATATTCAAGACATGGATCGTAGTTCTAATTCCTAGTTCATTCTGTACAGTGTTCTTAATTATACGCGCGTGTCCTATTCAAAAGTCAAAAGTTCCTTCAATGGAGAAGCTAAAACTACTGGCTATCTAAATTTACAACACAACAATAGTATCAAATTGTATATCAATACTAGCCTTCAAACTCATGTATCTTTAAGGTAATATTTATGAACATTATAGTGTCAAAAGAGAAACTTCTCTCTCACACATTAAACTACGCGAATATATTATTCTTAAAGCTCAATAGATTTCTCCTGGAACATCATGACAGGATTGAGCAGGCATGAAATATAAGCTAAATTGACTGTCCTTCTGTGGCACACAATTAGGAAATAGTAATAGACTTATTCTAACAAACACCAAAATTTCATGGCAATTTATTCATGAGATAGATCTTGAATTAAACTGAATCAGAATTTTCATATCAAATATATAATGCTTTTATATCCGTTATTAAAATGAAATAAATTACTAGTAAATTTGTTGAAAGCCGTCCAATCCCATTTTGGAATAACACCTCTTCTTCAGTTGAGACGACGGATAGAAATGCTGTTTATTGATGGCACATCTACGTGTTAAGCTAAATATTTAAAAAAGAACGATCAAAATAAGCCCAGCAGAACTGACGCGCGGACTGGACAAATTTGTGAGAAATATGATAAATATTTCCCACAAGAAATACATAGAGAAGAACACTCAAACATTTCCCCTTCTGTTGAGAATTAACAGAGGGGAATGTGGTTTGTTGATGGCTCATCTATGTCAAACCGGATATTTTAAAAACAAGAAAGATGAAAATCGGTCTAGTAGAACTGGAAATTTTTTTAGCAATTTTTTAAAAATATAATTCTTTTTAGAATTATGTTGAATGCATTGAGTGTTCTACCGAAGTTTATCAACAGTGAATTGAATTAATTTTTAGGAAACTTTGGCTCAGGTCGATATCATTTTTTTTTGTGAATAAACATTTTTTACTTCTTGCCTCGATATTTGTAAAGGCTTACATTCACGACCAGTTGCTACCAACATGTTTATAATTACTTATAAAGGATTCTCTCATATGGGTTCGATAAAGGTTGCAACTAATTAATTTTATCATGTCGTTGCGAACCTATGAATATTTTACTGCAACAATGTGTAATGTTACTGTAGAATATTTAGCATTATATAAACTGTCGTATAAGTCAACCTGTACAACTGAGTTTTGGGCGAGCTGCTTTTTGGAATAGTATTTTCGCGAACTGATATAACATTTTGTTGTTATAGTTTGCCTAGTATGTCGTCTAAGTGATGTGTGAATTTGATTTTGATTCGTTCAACATTAACTGGACTAGATCTAATTATGTAATAATGTGTGTGTAAAGAGTTATGTTAAAACCTCGCAAGTACTTGTATGCCCTGTGAAACGACACGTGATCTCATGTATTCACCTTGAAAGGCTCGATCACTCGTGATTACTGGAGACGTGCTTGGTAACAACTGATATGCCCTTTTTTCACCACGCAAATTACTTACATATTTGCATATTATTATGTAAATCTGGCATTAATCTATATCTTGTATATGTTCATTAATTGTCATTTGCATACTCCCCCTTCACTTTCTGTCATCTCGAAGCTCGATCTATCTTTCTTTCTGTCATTCATTCTATCTGTCCCTATGTATTTAATATGTTTATTATTGATATTAATACGGTAATATGTGTGATATGATAATTAACAATTTAGTATTATTGGATGGTTTTTATTAATCTGATTTATCAAATTCAAGGCGTTGTGAAATGATTATGAGCGATAACAACGAACTGTGGAAATATTGATATTTGTTATTAATTTGGATTTATTTCATAGTGGAAGGAGTTACAATGCTAAAAACATTGGTTTCTTAAAAGTGCTCTATGATACTTTGGCGTCGAAAAACCGCGGTGATTTTAGGACTTTACCACAGCTAACGGTTCTGTTTTTGAATGTCATTGTGTTTCTTTCTCTGCTTGCAGCTACCGCCGTTGGAGCACCTCGTGGAATGAGGTCACCAGTAGACCATTCGACGAAATTTTTGTAAGTAAAGGACGATGTTTTCAGTTTTTATCAATTTACTCCCCTGTTGGTTGAGTTCATTATTTTCGCGGACTTGTCGGTTTATATCGAGTAGCCGATTTGGTGAGGGATCATAACGTATGTGCGGTTCGAAGCAGCAACTCCTATGGAAGAACCTCTTCATCATGGCGCGCCTTCATCTTAGTCTTAGTCGATATTTGAAGTAACTTTGGTGATGGATTTATTTTAGTGCTTTTGAGTAGGGATGTCAACGACTCATTCGACTCGAGTCGCGACTCGGTCAGACTCGAGTCGAGTCAGGTCGGTGCTCAGTACCTACTCGAGTCGAGTCAGTGGTCGCAACTGCTCGAGTCGAGTCGAGTCGGTGCTCACTATGTGCTCGAGTCGAGTCGAATCGGCGCTCAATGTGTGCTCAGTCGAGTCGGTACTCAGAACTGCTCGAACCGAGTCGAGTTGGTACTCAGAATTGCTCGAGTCGAGTCGAGTTGGCGCTCACTATATGCTCGAGTCGAGCCGAGTCAGCGCTCACCATATGCTCGAGTAGAGTCGAGTTGCTGCTCAGAGAGACTGACACTGCGACTCGGTTACAGTGAGTCGAGCTGGATTGACGACTCGACTCTAGCGTTAGACTCGCAGCTCGAGCCGAGCGGATTGACATAATCGTCAGAAAAGGAGTCAGTGGACGATTTCATAGTAATGCAAAGTTATCTTACCTCATAATTTATACACAGCTATCTCGATTTTCTACTTGTTCAGTAATTCGAGAAAACTTAGAACAACAAATTACGCTGCCAAGGAGATCAATAAACTAAATTCACATCGACTATCATGCTTTCAAGTATCATTGTTTCTAAAGTTAGTAGAAAAGAAAAAAGAAATAATGAAACTAAATTAACATAAAAAGGTAATAAAATACTTTTTAAGACACTTTTCTTAATCAATTCGTACAAAAATGAAAAAAATAATGGGGCGCGCTCTCATATACAGTCACTTCAAAAATTCTTGAAATGACGCGCCCTATTCTTTTCTTTCAAGTCAAGCGTAAACAAAATTATTTTTTTACTTTTTAGAACGAATTGATTAAGAAAATAATGTATTTTAAAAGGTTTTTTTTTTTAGTTATTTCGATATCTACTCGCTCGACTCGGGTCGAGTCGAGTCGGTGCTCATTACCTACTCGAGTCGAGTCGGTGCTCATTACCGACTCGAGTCGAGTCGAGTACATGGTCACAACTGCTCGAGTCGAGTCGAGTCGGCGCTCACCATGTGCTCAAGTCGAGTCGAGTGGGCGCTCACTATGTGCTCGAGTCGAGTCGTGTCGCTGCTCAGAGAGATTCACGCTGCGACTCGGTTAGGCCCGGTTCACACACGTGATGCGGGCGCCGTGCGGCAGCCGCACTCAAGCTTATGGGCCATTGAAATAAATGGAGTGGTTCACACATACTGCGGCTGCGGGACGGTGCCGCAGACCTGCCGCAAGTGCCTTACGGGCCATTGCACAGAATTGGATGGTTCACACTAGCGGCACGGGAGCCGGGCGGTTTGTCTCTTTTGGAATCTTCTTTTCTTAATCTATTCTTTCTTTTCTCAACTGTTCAATTATAAAAATGGAGATTCTACATATTTTTCTCTATTTTAAGTAGAGAATTATAAGCTCAATAATAATAATAATAATAAAATAAAGTTTGACCTAATATTAAAATGAATAATTGGAGGTATAAATTGATAACATATTTTGTATTGGAAAATTATGTTATCCTTACTGACTTACTTGCTCTATGGCTTACGAAACTCGCAAGTTCATCACCGCAGTAGCAAACGATCGCCATCGCGCTCTATCCTGGGCAAGATCAAGCCAGTTTTCACTACAGACACTTATTTCTCCAAGATCCCTTCTAATATTATCCTCCCAACGTCGTCTCCATCTTCCCAATGGTCTCTTTCCCTCCGGCTTTCCAATCAAAATGGAATATAGTCTTTGTTTTTCTCTCATCCGAGCTACATGGCCTGCCCATTTTAGTCGTCGCGATTTCATTATTCTTACAACATCAGGTGAGTCGTACACTTCGTGGAGTTCTTTATTATGCAGTCTTCTCCATTCTCCAGTCATCTCATCCCGTTTTGGCTCTTATATTTTTCTCGAGACCTTAATTTCAAACACCCGTAATTTATGTTTATCTGCTAAGGTCGTCCTCCAACTTTCGCAACCGTAAAGTATTACCGGCAGAATGACAGTTCTGTATATTTTCAATTTCAAATTCCTTGATATTAACCTCGGAAAAAAATATAAATCGACCAGTACAGGTTCTTCGAAGTGGTA
>JAGDQP010038245.1:0-18245 GCA_022664845.1 Lepisma saccharinum
TAAACCGGAAACTACTTATGCATACACCTGGTAAATCGAATACTTTGCACTCATAAAGGCATGGAACTTGGATAGGCATTACCAGAGGTCCCTAAATGAGATAAAAACAAATTTACAGAAACAAAAGCGGCCCTTCCAAAATCAAAGGGAAGTGATATGGAACCACATATACCTCCATTGTATACGAGAGCATACTGGTCATCTACAAGAGAAGATATTATAACTTCTTAAAACCAAGAAAAACTAACCTTGACCCCGCTATAAACGAACGTAAATCAAGAAAGGGCTTCATTATAAAACCCACGGCCAAATCAAGGGACTAGTCATCCTAAAAAAAACAAGACTATGGAAAAAGGAAGCGTTGCTACTACTGGAAGAGAGGACCTTCTTCAGAGAGGTACACTAAAGTTACGGAAAAATAGTGAGCATAGAAAAGAAACTAATCTGTTTTGAAAGTCAACTTGTAGAAACTGGAGCACTAAAATACCTACACAGCGGTAGATAATTGAACCTATTGGAAAGGTTTTACCTCCTACCGAAGGCTTACAAACAACCATTTCCCGGAGACTTGTCTTCAACCGGAGAAACCATAGGCTCGGCATGCAATTGACTTCAGATTTTCTGTAAAATATCAGAAAAAGAATCCAAAATATATACAGCCCAGCTTATACACTCACATTTCAACACTACATCAAACATTCTCTCCTTCGACTCCCCCCTCCCCCCTTTTCTCTTTCTATGATAATTATTGTTTGTCTGCAAGAAAAGGGTTCGTCTACTCTCCACATCAAAGGCCAGGGTTAAAGTTTTTCTTAGGAGGGTGTAACTTAAAATCCCGGTCGGGACAGTAATTCACATGACACCACTTTCTCAGAAAGCAAAGTCACCCTGCACGTTTTACACACATGTAATGCCGAGTTAGCGATGGAGAGTTACGACAGATTAGTTAAAGTCAGGTTAGATTAATTTTTATTACTATTAAGCGCTAAAATCGGACTCAACCGCCGGAAGCTTGTCCAGTAACTACAACGGTGATGATTCCTGGCTCGACCGGGATGTCATGCTTAAGAGCCCTCCTCCCGTCCGCCCCCACTTTTTAACGTTTTTCTAAATGTTTCAAAAACTAAGAGCACTATCAAAAATGTAAGCGCATAACGCACTAGAACTTACAAATTACTACGAAATACAATGGACAGCGATGTCGAGATCTTGTCCATTGATGAGTGATACGTTTTGAAAGATTATGACGTCATTTTTTAATTGAAGTCTCAGTACGCATCAATCGACAAGATTTCGAGATTGCTGTCCATTGTATTTCATTGTAATTTGTAAGTTCTAGTGCGTTATGCGCTTACGTTTTTGATAGTACTCTAAGTTTTTAAAATATTTCAAAAAACGTTTAAAATGTGGGGGCTGGAGCGAGGAGACCTCTTAATAAATGTAAATACAATACATTCAGATCATAGAAAATGGCCGATAGTAAATTTCCAAACTTCGAAAATTGCCCAAGATGGCAGCAGTGGAACAATATGTCAATCACAAACATAATCTTTTATTTTAAACCTGTTTAGAATAGAACATTGGGTTGTTATCTAGCAGTTGCGCAATTTTCCAAACTTAAAACAATTCTTACCGATCGTTTTCTGTGAGCGTACATGTTTTAATCAAGAATCTTGCACAGTTATAGTCCTTTGAAAATCACGCCATTTGAAAAGTTTTACATGGTTTTACATGCAGCAGAGGGACGTAACAACCAGAGGTGCAAGGGAAGCATTGAATCCAGACTCCGGGCCCTTACCTCAATTTCAATATAACATTTGTTATTTCCAAGTTGATGAAAGTATTTAACGTGTCTTTAATTAACTAATCTTATGAATTGGTTCATTTTAAATGTAAGCAATATCTTAGGGAGCGATATGTGAATGTTGCACGTTATTATTTCTCAATAAAACAGCAGTAGACTACTTCCATTTCAGTTCATCCAGGTAAACCCTAAATTATCCCACTGACTATCTCAGATCTCTGCGATACTTTTTTCCTACAAGTATATTCAAAATAAAGAAACCTGTATTTTTTGTTTTCCCGGAAAAAAAATCTGTGAAGAGTTACAGCCTCTCAAAATAGTTGCCAAGGTTATCTACTGGCATCAAATATAAAAATGAATGTGCTTTTCAAAAACCAATTTCTCAGAGTCTAATTTACGGGTTTGCATGGAATAAAAAGCATAATATTTATATTTGACTCACGTTATATTTTATCGTGTGTAAAAATCATTACTTCTGATTGACTACTTTCACAAGAAATTAATTGCAATGTTTCCAAATTTAATTCGAAATTTCCGATTTTTTATAATCTTTAACTCGGGTCCTATTAGTCATATTGAGATGCGTTTTTTTTTTTTTTGCATATTATAGATATTATATTATCAGGTTCTATAAGGATTTTATTTTAGTTTTCACCTAAAGTGATTAGTTTGGGCCCTGCGAGGCTATGAAATGTTGAGAAACTGCCAAAGAGCTATTTTGGACGTAATTTTCTCTTTAAAATTTTGAAATTTCTGGAGTAGAAGCAGAATCACCTAAACTTTCATGAACTTTTACCCGTTTCTTCGGCCCGGCCCTATTTGTGCTGTTCTCTCCCGCCCACTAAAAATGTGTAACGGTTTTTTATTTTTATTGTGTATTTATACAATTAGATTTTGTAGTTTATGATTCAATTTCTTATCGATAGTTAACATGTGAATCTTAAGTGATTTTTGTTACTGAAAGGTAAAGTTAATACAGGGTGGTTCTCAATCTTCGTACCAGGGCTTTAATTCGACTCCTATTGCACATATAGCTTTGAAACAAAAAATGTACGTACCAAAGTGCATATGAGGAATCACATGATGATGTTGCTGAAAGCAGTGGCGTCCAGGGAATACCTCTACTGGGGGCAACTTCAAAATGTTAAATAGAAACTAGGGTTAATTTTGCTCCCTTTGCATAAGCGAGAAATTTTGAACAACTTTTAAGGAATCACTTTTTGATATCTTGTACCGTTTGGTAGTTACAAGAGCTAATTTGAAAGGTGAACCGTTACATCCTTATTGGGGAGAAACATATGTTGGTCCTTGTCGATTATTAATGATTGATGCTTGATTATTTGTCGAAAGTACTTTTTCCTTGAATCTTGATTATGGGATTAATTGTTTCGAAACGTTGATAGAACTAAAACACAAGTGGGGAGAATAGCTGCTTCATCAAATTTGTTTTTGATGGAATTAATCTTGAGGGTCGAGAGGTGTAACTATGCTGCGTATATCGCTAATAATTTAGATAATACAAGACATGATATGAAGCTTGGAGGTTGTAGATGAAAAATGCTTAAAAGGCATGGAGGAAGGTAAAAATAAAAGGCGCGCAGGGGATCAGTTGGGAGGTAAGATTTTGTTGATTCTCTGAAAGAAATTGTAAATGAGGATTATTATTTTCCTTGAAAGATGAAATAGGAGATTTTGTACAGAGATTGATTTTGGTAGATTTAATTTGTATAGATTGTTGTATAGGCAATTCCTATTACATCTCCAGAGTAGGTACAATTAGTTAATAGGTGTTTGAGTTCATTTTGACATTCGCATAAAGGATATGGAACTCCATTTAGTCTGAATAAATGTGCATTTAATCTGGTATGTTTTGTTCTAGCTCTGTTTATAGGGACGATGTATTTACGTGAAAATTGGCATGGTATTATTCGTTTTATTGTAATATTATAGGAAATTAGTTTTAGAGTTTATTGATTTAATTTCGAGTGTATTATAGCATTCAGAGATTATCCTTTTACGGACACGTGGAAGAGTGTCTTGATAATACAATTGAGTAAGTGTGATTGTTGGTAGATTTCGTACTTTTTTGGCTAATGAGTCCACAGTCTCGCATATGTTTACGTGAGATCGCAGGAATACAAAATGCATGGTCTTGCCCATCTTCGAGTTAAGTTTCAGTAATTCGAGAATATCGTAGATAATAGTATGATTGCGGTGCATTGAATGGGAACTCTGTAAAGCTTGTAAGATGGATTTGGAGTCGGTGAGGGTTATTTTTTTTTCTTTTATAAGTATACAATATCCAAGAGCTTTTTAATTGCCACTCCTTCCAACTAAAAGATGTTGATGTTAGGGTCTAGTCTGTACGTTAATGAATAGTACTTTAGTATGTACGACTTGGAAAAAAATTTAAAAACAGCGCACTGTCTGACAGTGTGCTAAATCATAGTCTTATTAATAATCTTCTTGATTTTATACAAAATCACCACACATCAGGATTGAAAACTTAATTTGTTTTAACTATGCGAGCCAGTAGGCCCTCTCTTGAATAGGGACTCCTCAGTTTCTTTTGTAAATGTTGTTGTTTATATCAAGTGACCACTAATTAGAGTTCAATTATAGAAGTTGTAACGCTCTTCAATAAAATAAGACGTTTTCTTAGTTGTTGAGCTCTTTCTTCGCAAACAAGCTATGATTATGTCAATAAATCATGAATAATTAAGTTTGTAACATTAATTTACTCAAATAAATTAAATAATATCGTCTCAGATTAATATCGTTTGCAGCCAAATGAAGGGGACTTTCGTAACCAAATGGCTACCTAGTCACTACCATTATGTTTTAAAAATGCCTGTATTTGTACCAAAAATATAAATTTCTGGATGTTGTAGAATGGCAAAAGTGCGGTATACCAACTGAATAACATCCGAAGAGGAAGAAATTTGCGAAAAGAAGGTAATAAATAAATAAATAAAATATATTAATGACTTGTTTAGATTCAGGTAGAAGATTTGATGAAGCAAAACTTTAGCATACCATGTTAAAAAGTTGTCTTACCGGTATTTCACAGTTGTACAATGGTTTTCAAGGAATGCAAGTTGTTGTGGTCTTTACAAAAGAAGAAGGTGTAGTCATAACCACTATTAGGAGTCTGGCAACCAACTTACTGGAAAATAACGATTACTCAAGTTTTCCGCACATGATGACAACCTGCATATTATTTCTTACCCTTTCTGTGACCGTTGCTATTACTGAGTCCTTCAAAACTGAAAATCATCAGAACTTACTTTGAATACAAAGAAATAGACACATACACATGGACATCTCTTGATGGAAAAACACACAAACAGATCGACCACCATAATGGACGTTAGGGTGTACAGAGGAGCGGAAGGTGACACCGACCATCATCGCGAACAGCGAAAGCAAAGGATCAAGGCAACAGAAATTCGAAGTGAAACCATTCGATAACTTGAGTAATAATGAAGATGACATTAGTAACAAGTGAATTAGTCCGTCACCGGGAAAAACGTGTTCTTTTCGATTGAAAGTGAATGAGAGAAATTAGTGCCATAGGTAGAACGGTGTGGAAAATGTTTTGGGATGTCATTTTGAATATAAGATGGCGACTTTTTCAAAATGTAACATTTTTCTAAACTACTCTTGATAATACACTTCCATATATCTACCTCAAACGGTGTTGGAAATGTTTTAGCGGCCATTTAAAATCCAAGATGGCGACCTTCTCAAAATGTTGTAATATATTCCTAAAATACTCTTGATAATACACCTGTATGCCAAATTTTGTATATTTAGCTCGAACGGTTTTAAAAATATTTTAGCGGCCATTTTGAATTCAAGATGGCGACGTTTTCAAAATGTAATATTTTCCTTAGCTACTCTTGATAATACACCGTTATGCCAAATTTCGTATCTCTAGCTGAAACGGTGTTGAATATTAATTTTGGGAGTCTACCATTTTTAATCCAAGATGGCGTCTTTGGAGACATTTTTTAATATTTTCTTAAACCTAGTAGCGGTGATGTACCAAATTTGGTGTTTGTAGCTCCAGCTGTTTAGGCTGTGTATTCTATACAACAATGAGTCTTGCGGCCATTTTCGATCCAAGATGGCGACTTTTTCAAAATTTTGAAACATTTGCTTAGTCTAGTAGTGATGATGTACGTTCATACCAAATTTCGTATTTCTAGCTCAAGCCGTTTAGGCTGTGTATTGCGTACTAAAACCTTGCCAAAACTTTCCGTTTTTTAGGAGGGATTTACTAGTACTGCAGATTGATTTTTTTTCAATCTCATGAACAATAATAAGGAAGTTGACGTGAATATGATATGGGAGGCAATTCATGACACTGTGAAGCGCGCAGCAAAAGAACGTGTAGGTGAAAGGAATGAGTAAAAAACGAGCCTTGGTTCAATGAAAAATGTATTAAGCTTCATGAGCAACGAAAGCAAGCAACACAGCTATGGCTAAACAATAAAACCGAAGCAAATGCAAACCACTACAGTAACGCGAAACGTTACGCCAGATGCAGGTTTAGAAACAAAAAGCAAAAATATCTTAGACAGAAAATTCAGGAGATAGAGGAAAACGGCAAGACAAATAACATACGAGATCTACACAAAGGGATAAACTCGTTAAGAAAAGGCAGCCAGGGACAGATGATTAGAAACGAACGTGGGGATCATCAGGCGATTCCGACTAAAATTATGAGGTACGGAAAAACTATTTCGACAAGTTTCTTAATGTGCACACCGGAGAACAAACGGAGAAATTTGAAATACATACTGCAGAACTGTGTATACTCGAACCTAGAGAGATCTAATTGAAATTTTCGTAAAGAAATTGAAAAAAATTCAAATTACCAGGAAATAACATCCCAGCCCATTATTTAAAGCGGGGGAAACAGCACTAGTCAAGAAATTACATAAATTGATAAGTGCTGTATGCCGAAAGGAGGAGTTTCCAAAGGAATGGACAATCTCAGCAATAATTCAAATTTATAAAAAAAACTAATAAAAAAACTTTTTGAAGACATACTTTTCTTAAACAATTCGTACTAAAAAGCAAAAAATAATTTTGTTATGGATGACTAAAAAGAAAAGCATGGGGCGCGCTGATTGAAGAATTTATGAAGTGACTGTATATGAGAACACACCCCATGCTTTTCTTTTCAGTCATGCATAAACAAAATTAGTACGAATTGTTTGTGAAAAGTGTGTCTTTAAAAAGTTTTTATTAATTTATTTTACCCAAATCCTAAAACATTCTGCAACCAGTCAAACGCCACAGCGTTGCAGTACTATTTATGGGTAATATTAAACTATGCTTTTAAAATATCTAAATATAGAAAAATATGAAATTAACAATAGAATATTGTATTGTCATCCGACTTACGTCGCTGTGCAAATTTTTATCATTGTATGAAGTCGGGAAATTAGCTAAGTTAACGTTGCAAGATTTGAGAACGCTACGAACTATTGTGAACTAAAGAAAAGAATGTAAAAAAAATTAAAAAACACCTTTTAAAGACATACTTTTCTTAAATAATTCGTACTAAAAAGTAAAACATAATTTGTTTATGCATGGCTAAAAAGAAAGGCATGGGGCGCTCCAATTTAATAATTTATAAAGTGACTGTATATGTGAGCGCACACCATGCTTTTAGTCATGTATAAACAAAATCATGTTTTACTTCTTAGTACGAATTGTTTCAGAAAGGTATGTCTTTACAAACTTTTTTAAAATTATTTTTTCCGAGTTATTTCGGTGTCCGGATACATTTTCTCAAGTTAAATGTTTTGTGGCCCAAATCCTAAAGTGTTCTACAACCAGCCAAACCCAGGTTAGTTGCAGGCCAGTATTTATTTTAGGATAAAGAAGTCTGTATTAAAAATATTAAAATATGCTTTTAAAACATATAAATATGTAGATATATGAAAGTAACAATGGAATATTATATTGTCACTCGACTTACGTCGCTGTGCAAAATTTCATCATTCTATGACGTCGGGAAATGAGTTAAATTAACGTTACAAGATCTGAAGACACCACAAACCATTGTGAACTAAAGAAAAGAATGTAAAAAGGCGATAAATCGGACTGAAATAATTACCGCGAATCTCTTTACTTCCAACATGTTGCAAAATGTTGAGTAATATCCTACTAGCACGCCTAAGCGTATACGCAGATGAAATAATTGGAGACCAGCAATGTGGATTTAGAACAAATAGATCTACATTGGATCGGATTTTTGCCTTGAGATAAATATTAGACAAGAAGTGGGAGTACAATAGGATGATTCAAGGATCAATAGTTATTCACAGATTTAAGAATGCATATGACTCTATCAAAAGGGAAAAACTATACAATATCCTGTTACAGTTTTGAATTCCGAAAGAAACTTGTTCAGCTAGTAAGTATGTGTCTCAGCGACCCCTTAAACAGAATGCGTGTAGGTAATAATATGTCAGATAGTTTCGAGATTCGCAGCGGACTGAACAGGGTGATGACTTGTGACCAGTACTGTTTAACTTTGCGTTAGAATATGTGACTCTAAAAATAAAAGGGGACAAAAAGAAACTAACCTTGAATGGCTTAAACTAACTTTTCGTATATGTAGATTTATTAAGGGACGGTATAGATGCACTACAATGTTACACCGATGTCTTAGTAGAAGCTTGCTATGAGATAGGTCTATAGGTGAGCGTAGAGAAAACAAAATACGTGATAACAAATAGAAATAGAGAGGATGAAGGAAATAAATACATGACAGTTAAGAATGAAATCAGAGAAAGTAAGTTAATTTAAATCCGTGTGAGCATATGTAACTAGCAAGAATGAGGTGACAGAAGAAATAAAAAGTCGATTATTATTGGGTAACGCATGTTTCTATTCAATCCAAAAACTCCTAACCTTGCGATTAATATCAAGAAAGCTGAAATTAAAAATATACAGACCGGTTATTCTGGCGGTAATACTTTACGGTTGCGAAAGTTGGAGACGACCCTGACATTTGAACATAAATTGTCTGTTTGAAAATAAGATTTTGAGATACGAGCCGAAACGGGACGAGCTGAGCGGAGAATAGAGAAGACTACATAATGTAGAATGCCACAGGCTGTATGAGTCACATGACATTATAAGAATAATGAAATCGGGCAGACCATGTATCTTGGATGGTGAAAAAACGAAGATTATATTCCATCGTTGTTGCTAAATCAAAGGAAAAGAGGCAGTTGGGAAGACCAAAACGTTATTGGAATGACAATATTAAAAGAGATAGATTTTCGAGAGACAAGTTTTCAAGATGAAAACTGGCTTGATGTTGTGCAGGATAGATAGAATAAAATGGCGAACGTTTGTTACTGCGGTGATGGACTTTCAAATTCCGTAAGCCATAGAGTTAGTTAGAGTGATCTAGAAGTGCCACTCCAAACTCCCTGTACTTTTGATCTAGCGCCATGAATACTTCAAAGTGTGCGATCCTAATTATACGCGAATAAGAACAAACAAGAAGAAATAAACAATGGAAATACGAAAGAGCACATAGAACTTCACTACTTACAAAATATACAAAAGTTGAAAGTTTTAAGGAATTCGTTAATTATTATTACGATTAGAATTTGATGTAATCAAATGATTTATGGGTAAATATATTCAATGGGAGGTCAACTAAAAGGATTATTAACGCGTTATTTCTCAAATGATATGTTTATAGTAATGGGCTAGCAATAATAATAAAAAAAATGCACAACTATAGAGTCCCATGCTTAAGTTTTTATGTGTGTAGGTGTTTATAGAGATAACCTTTCATCTACACACTATCTGTTACACGTAAACCCAATTTCGGAACGTAACAAAGTTTAACAGTGGTTCTCAACCTTTTTTGTTCGCGGCACACTATACTTTGTAGTGCGTACTTGCGGCACACTAACGTACGAGTTGGTAACAATGCGGGACACTTGGTTACTAATTGTAAAGCATAAACACCAATAAATTTTCAGTAAAATAAATATGTTTAAGCTCATGAATATTTTTTTGTTCCTTTTCAAAATATATACACTAAAATCTCGTTTATCCAGGACTTGTTTATCCGAAAGTATTTTTTTATTTTTTTGGAAAAGGATAATTTTTCGTCAGTTTAAAAATACATCGTATACAATTGAGCGCGCCTAGTGAATTCTCTGCAGAGTAAATGTGCAGTAGTGTATTATATATGTCCTCTATCTGTCCTCTATTCCTACATAATAATGGTAAAACAAACCATTTTATAGCTGTATTTCTGTATTTACAGGCATTTATAACATGAAAAATTCTAAATCTGGTTTATCCGGAAGGCGTCTGGTAAAAATCAATCCTGGATAAACGAAGTTTTAGTGTATTGATTGAAATTACTTTAACCAGCAAAATCAGTCTCAGATGTTTTGCAGCACACCTAGCAAATCTCGCGGCACAATAGTGTGCCGGGGCACACCGACTCAGAACCACTAGTTTAAAGCAACCAGTGCCTATTTTATTTTTAATTCTGCACTCGCGCCAACCATGGTGGCACTTTGCAGACGGCCTTCGTCATCAAGGGGGCCCTAAACTCATGATTTGCACCCTAGCTCCTAAAGCTCTAGTTTCGGCACTGAGCAGGTATTACGATATTCATGTTTATTTGAACGTAATTTGGCTGTTTAGTTATTTTGTCCCAGTTGTATATTAAAACTTCCGTAAAAAATATCCTCAATGGACTTCTATACCTCGAATAAGGATAATTTCCCTTAAATTGTTTCCTCCATTTCTCAATTGAGGCCGTTAAGCTCAATATTTGACAACACTAAAAAGAAAATGAAAGCACTGTTCTTCTTTCAACTTCTTTTTCTCTGTCACAACCGATACTAGAGAATTTGGTATTCTACATTTCCACCGGGTGGTAAACTAATTACCATTTCATGATAATGTCCTGCACAAAATCTCCCGTGTAGAGCACGGCTGCCAAACAGGGAGAAAGCGACAACGCTATACAGACAAGTAATAATAATGAGCTCTTTTGCAAACAGCCCTGGTAATGAATGGAGCCTAACGTGCAGAACTAAACGCATGATGATTACCGTTGTCAACTTTATTTTGCACTTTCCGTCCCCCCTCCCTCCTTTCACCCGCCCTTGATGTTCGTATTTGTTGTCTTGAAAATGAAATCAAGATCTTCTTAGAGAGCGGCCAATTTCAAAGCGTGATTAACACAATAATCACCTGAGGTGAGAGACCTTGTATGATCTTGACTTCTCAAGCGTTTCGCTTTTGTTTTTGACATGAATTGCATGCAACCGTTATGAAAGAACTGCCTACCATTCATCTCTGTGTTGTTTTTACTGCTGTTTTTGCTAAACGCAATTTTTTGCACTTTCTCTGAGTGGTAAAAGTAGCAAGAGGTTAAAAATTCTCAACTTGTGACACCACTGCAACTGACAATTAGTTGCAACAGCTTAATTAACTTCGAACTGAAACTTTGACAGTCAATATTCACAACACAATAAGAAAATAATTTTGTTTTAGTATGTTTCCAGAAATGATATGCTAATAAAGGTACAAAACAGGCGATTAATTTGTTACTGTTTGCAAAACAGTTTAGCAGTAAGTTGCAAGCAATTGAAGGCACCTTGCAGGTAACTGTTGAAAGAACTTGAGTTAAGGAAGTTAAAGGAAAGATCAAAGCTACTGCATCTGTTAGAGATAGAAATAGAGATGCCAGATTTGGAAATCTCAAAAAACGGGATAAAATAATGTTTAAAATTGTATTTCGCTAACAGCATAATGGGCTACAGAATATCATCTATAGCCACTTAAAGAAAGACTTTCTATTTAAAGCCATAGAATCATAAATATTTATTCCTATCAAACCTTCACAATATATACTGTATAGGCAACACTGCAAGTACCAATACACTTTTACCACACAACTTATGATTACCTAACAGTATTTATTCTGTCCGAATAGTAAACTGTTAGAGGAGAAGGTGAAATTATGAGCCCTACGTATATGAGCCCCAATATTTAGTGTTGCCGACGAGACGAGATTTCGGCTATCTCGTCTCGAAAATATCATGCCCAGAAAGTGTCTCGTCTCGAAAAGATGTATACTTTTCATTATGAGAGCTCTGTCTCATTTAGTTTTCTATGGCGATTTCTCTGTCTCGTCTCGTGGCAACACTACCAATATTTCACAAAGAATCTCTAGCATCCTAGTTATGGCAGCAAAAATTATTAGCAGAAGTTGCTAGTTTTGCTCTTCTGCAGTCGCTTCTATGTATCCGGGCATAGAGGAGTGATTTAGGTTTTGTCTATGAAGAAAACTTTTCTAATTTAAGTATTGTTAGGAGTATAACAGCGTTTTTTTGTATAGATTTACTTACTATGATCATAGCCTTCGACTGATTTTATTTCAAGGATTTTATTGCTATAATGTTAGTTCAAGATTATGTACAACTAGTCAAGGCTATTAGTGTATGCTTATCACTATAGCGAAGGCTGTAAAATGATCCACTAATCGTGCTTGGCATATCAGCTCCATTGAGTGGGGTTAATTATGGGTTTAGTGTTTACTTTGTGAAATGTGGTTAAACAGTAAATGTGCCGAATGAAAAAAGGATAACTATGTTTGCAAATGAACTACAACAATTAACGTCTACGATATTTGATATAATATATTTGAATTGTTCAATTATTTCAGTCATTGTCATTATTTTTGGCATGCTTAAAAGATTATTGTTAAAACAATATAAATAAAACATAGTTAAAATGACTTTTACTATCAGGTATATTTTTTCGTATTAATAAAAAAATAAAATATAAGTAGATCCTATTATGTTACTCTAACAGTGCTTTAAGGTGATTCTGAAATTAAGGGGAATTTTAAGTCCCTTTGATTTTGGAACCTCCAGTTATACAGTACTAAAGTAACTAAATTATTATTAAGTAAGAATAGTCCTTAACTTGTTTTTGTTTCACCTTTCTGCTTAAAAAAAAAGAAGAAAAACATGTGAAATGTAACCTCCGTGGAATGTCCCCACAAACATTTTTCAACATCAATAGAAGAAAAATACACTTTTTAAATAGGAAATTTGCGAAAAATCCAAATCACTTACTAATGTAAAACATAAATAATAAAACTATTTAGCAAGAAATAAAATTTATTTGATTTATAAAAACTGAGATTTGTTACGCAGCTCGTAACATCTAAGAGCCGACTAAATGTTTACATGCGGATTCCATTAGGAGTACAAGGCCAATGCTAAACTGACATTTATTTAAAGCGAAAATGCTGTCCTTGGATCTTGTGGTAACCTCCATGGAATAACTTAAATATTACCAAAAACTCCACCAGAAAACAGCACTGTCCAGGCTCTAGATCTGAAAGTGAAGCTCAGAGCAAAAAAATTGTGACTGATATGTTGATAAGTGTGTACACAGTTACCTGTTCGTGAAAACTTTCCACAATCTTTGAAAAATAGGTACGTGCTCTTTGATCTTGTAATCTCCATGTATTTGCTAACTTTATCATTTAAAATGTTGAAATTTTTTTCAATTGGTTATTGTTAAAATAGCCATTTTCCTTCTAAAAACAAAGTCAGTGGATACTATAAGATTTGAATAAAGGCTATGTGAAGTGCACTTTTGTAACCTCCATGGAAATAACCTCCATGGTTTGTATACATCGTGGGGGTTACACTGATCCATGGAAGTTACCATAATGAACAGTTCATGATTTTATCATTAAAATTAGTTATGTATTTAAGTTATTAGGTTGCTTCTTATTAAAATATTACCTATTAGAGCCAATCGGAGGGAAAATTTCTGAAAATACCATAAAATGTTTGCTGATCATGCCACTACGATATAAATTGTATGTTTTCTTGAATATTATATTATTAGTTTGATGAATATTGAATTAACATTTAATGAAATATTATATATATGATTACAATTTTGAATTGTAACTGTAACACCATAGTCGCTGTTCCATTTCTATTTTTATTCCCCTTTTATTTTCTTAATACGTTCTATTTCCTTTCGTGCTCTCCTTAGCTCATTCTATTTGTTTGTTTTTATTCAGGCTTTGAGCGTGTTTCGTTTCATTTTTGCTTTGGTTTTCAGTCGTTATATATTCAGGTTCTCGTTAGTCACGCAGCATTGACTTGGATCTAGTGCTTGTTTTTGATTGGATCTTAGTCAATGCTTGGCTCCGTGTTTCTTGCTGATTGGTGTGAATCAGCCTTCTTCTCCGTTTGATGGGAGAACTGCTCTCCCCGCCATGTTAGTTTCAGTTCCATTTTTTCCGACCAGAAGGATGGATGTCTAGACTTTCCGTCATTTGTAATTCCAGAGCCCCACCTGCAATTGGTAACTATATATGTCAATTTTAGAAATTAGAAGAATATTCCGACATCATTTCGTCCATTCCAGTGAAATATATTAATAGTCGTAACAAGAATAATACCGATACAAGTGCTAACAAGAAAGTTCATCTCAACAAGTTTACTTCGAAATTTCACCTCAATAAAATTATTTATCTTGTTTTGAGATTATTTGTCATAATGTTCTAAATTTCCTTAGAACATTATAACTGAATCTAAATTCTAAAGTCATTCTAAATTTCCATACTGAAATTTAGAACATATAACATGTTCTAGATTTCAGTATGGGACCGCTATTCACCCAATTTCTGCACTTCAAATATCGGATCGTTAGATTCTAATAATTATATGCCTAATTTTTCGTCTACAGTTTCCAAATCCTTTTCAAATGCCCGGTTAGCAATGTAAACAGCTACCGTATATTTCCATTACTAGTCAAATTAGCAACATGTCTGTTCGATCAATTTTGCGTACAGTTTTTCAATGAAATTTTCATTTCTGTAAATAATTATGCAGTAAAATTTTTCTAAATTGATTAACAATATTTTGGGACCAACTTGTGAAAATTTCAGTGAAATTCATCATTTATTATATAAATTATGGACATTTATATCTGACAAACCGACTTTCGTTTCAGCTTAATAAATTCACAATGTGTAAAAGATAGACGATACAAATTTGTTTGCTTCCTACAGCACAATAGTAATTCTGTTCAGATTTTATGAAATTCTCAACTCCAAAAGCTTACATTATGTAAATTCAAATGAATAAATTGAAATTTTTATATTTCTTCGAACAATCTTGTGTTTCTGTTCAATGAACGTAGAATAGGAAACCTCTCACTTAACCAGGTACGAATTAAAGCATTAGTTGATAATCCATATACAGTATATAATAATATTTATGATATGCAGTGGTTTATTTAATGTTTGCCATGATATTCATCTGAATTTAACTACGAATCATTACATGAAGTTTGACAGCAATCGATACTAAATTGTTTCTCTGTTTCGCTAAATCTATCGTTTTGAGTGATGCGGTTTTAATTAGATTAGGTTGGTTCATAAATTCGTAGGCTAGTGGTAGGATTCTTTCGACAGATGAGATGTGTAACTTGGGAAAGGAACTATATATGGAATTACTGCTTATTCTGTGTTGACATATGAAGTGACTCTAGTATGTGATTTAAGTGAATTGATATTATTTGCATTTTGCGTTATGACACGACGTTTAGATTGAGTTCCGACCGTCATTCGTTGTGTTCGTCGTCTTTATTTCAGCAATTGCGATTCCAGACTACAGGTGTGAGCCCTACTAAGGCAAAGGTAAGACATGTTCTTTTGCCACCCTGTAGACTTCGAAGTGAGTAAAGGCGTAGTATGAGTCACATATGAATTGATATGCGTATGATCGTTTGAGATTATTCCCAAGTATGGATTTGCGTTTCCCTTTCTTAATCTATTGCTAATCTGAACCAGCTGGTACTTCAGAGTATGAACCGACGATCTAGTTAAAAAGATTGGAGGTATCGCCTTATCGGTATTTCCTCCCTCGTTCTAAATTATCGTTTTTCGCAGCGATCACAAGGATCTGGAATCCTCTTTCCCAGATATTCTTAAATCTGGAAGACATTTCTGCGCCGCTCTTCTGGGGTGTAGGAAATGTTTGGAGCTAGAGTTTTGGTTAGATGCGTTGCGTGGGTACTCTAGGCTCCTGGCGACCTTATTTATATTTCTGGATTGTTTTGGTGTTGCAGTTTTGACTTCACCTAGCCAGGAATTGAGTGTGTGATCTTGGTGATCGTGGGTTTGGGGCCGTTTCATAACATTTGTACTAAATGTTGGGTCTTGTCACTCTGAACAAAAGCACTAATTCTTTGAAGTTTGGTGTTGGAATATTCACTCTATAGGGCCCAGACTAAAAAAAATCCTAAGTTCATTGCTGATTAAAACCTAAATTTATTATTAAAATTATTGATTTACTTTTTATTTTATAGAGAGAATGGCACCAATAAAAAAGAAAATAGTGAAAACGAAACAGTGGAATCAAATAAGTGTTAATTGCAAATATAAAAAGGCCAAGTAAAATATCAAAAGTACAAATAGACAAAATCGAAAAATGAAAAGAGAAAGACGAAGAAGAGAAAGGATAAAAGCAGATCCTTTATTATATGAAGAATTCAAAAGAAAAGAGGGAAAGAACTATATAGCCAGAACTGCATGTGGAAAGATTTTTTTAAATATCGAAAAAGAGTGAAAGGGAGAAAAGAACCCAGAGAAAAAAGTGAAAAAGTTAGAAGGCATAGAGAGAAGAAGGAGGAGGAAGAAGCAGTAAATAACACGCTGGAAGATGCAACTCCTCCTGACAGTGATAATGATGGTAACAGTCCAAAAGTGGAAAGTAATGTTATTGTTGTGCGTAACGTTGACAGGGCAGTAAGCAGCCGAAAGAAAAGTGGTAAGAAAGTTGCAAAGCAAAATAAATCCAAGCGTTGCAGAACAATAAAATAACTGAAGGAAAAATTAGAGAAAAACAAAAGGCGAGCGGAAAGATATAAAAAGAAATATTCTACTTTGAAAGAACGTTTAAGTTAGCCCGAAAACCAAAGTAAGGAATTTCCTCAGAGGAGAATATGTTTCCCCTAAAGTTAGAAAAAGCTTAGAATTTTCTTCTGTACTTGCATTTCAAATTAAGGAAAACTGTGAAGGTAACACACATTCCCGAAAATCCCTCTCCTTAGTAATCAGGGAAAATTATAAAAATGTACAGAAGGGTGAAGAAAATTAAAGACTGCGAACAATCTTATTTTAAAAGATTACACCATATTACTAGGAGAAAATATATTTTAGGTATTATAAGCAAAAGAAGTGTATAGGACAAAATATCTTATCAAAATTAAATCAGATGTAAACAAACTTCTTTCCACAAGATGATGTTAGCAGACTAGTACATAGTAAAATCAATTGCATTTCAACATAGCATCCTAATTTAAGTTTAGCATACAGCGTAAAATGTAAAATATTACATTGTCTTACATTTTTCTCGTTAATAAAATTTATTAAGCCTAGATACATCTTCAGCAGGTCTGTTTTGTAACCTCCGCTGTCAATTCTTGACCTCATCTAATCTAGAGTAATGTATGTATTTGTTTAACTATTAGATATTTTAAAAAAATGCACATTCTTTCTCTAAGTTTTAATTTTATGTTTTTGCCAATAACAAAATTCCCCTTAAATTCAGAATAACCCTTTTATTGATTTCCTCCACGAGGCTCATATTACCAGCACAATTTTATCTAAAAAAAAAAAAACTGTACTATTTTAGTTTTTATCTTGTAAATTGGTAACACGCAAGAAAATGATATATTATTTAATACTGCTGTGGAAAATATGCCGTGTGGGTTAGGGCGCTAAGCCAGCGACTCGAAGGTCCCGGGTTCGAATCCAGGCTGGAGCATGGATGTTTGTGATGGTGGATTTTAACCAGAAGGTGATGAGTCGCAGTCAAAAAGTTACTAGATCTAGAATGGCCCATTCAAAATAAAGTTTACCAAAGTTTTTTACTGCTTCTAATAGTCCTGAAGAACCGACACTGAGTTGCTCCAAGTCTTGTGAATCTTGGTTTTGTTACCTTTGTCAGGTAGACAGGGTTGCAGACATGCATCTTTGCGTGTAGTAGCGCAAATACGTTCATGAAGAGTGTGTTGGAATCACCGCTAAAGTTCACGGACCATTTCATTGTCTCTGATGTGAGACGTGACGTTCTAAACTTTGATACAACACAAATCCTGGCTGGGAATCGCCAAAAACTGAAATGGCCCCATACCCACGATCACCAAGATCACACACTCAATTCCTGGCTAGGTGAAGTCAAAACTGCAACACCAAAACAATCCAGAAATATAAATAGGGTCGCCAGGAGCCTAGAGTACCCCAGAGAGCAGCGTAGGGACTCATTGAGGCAGGACCTATATCAAACGTTCTGCGGAAGCGTACGAGCAAATAGTCAAATTTAAGGCATAA
>JAGDQP010038246.1:5450-18244 GCA_022664845.1 Lepisma saccharinum
ACAGTCACGGCTAGGACGTCAGATGGAGGTATGATTAGAACCCATGCCCTCTTTCAGCTGGAGATCTAAATACGAAATTGACAACTTTCTAGTTGATGTTATTGGAATCAGCTAACATTCTATGATTTTGTATTTGTAATAAGTTATTAATATTTGTTTTGACAAAAACTGGTAAACTTAATTTTATTTGGACCATACTTATCAGCTATTAACTTCATCCCATTACGATTAAAATAGTCCAATTCTGTTCAAATCCACAAATATTTATGCCCCAGGCGGAGTTAGAGCCCATGACTCGTAAATAGTGACCTAACGTCCTAGTCAACCCGGCTACCGAGGTCGGAAATATTGATTTGGAGTACTTCAAAGCCGGTTTATAGATTTCAATATATTTCCTCTGGAACAAGTCGATTTTGGAATTATACTTAAAATCTGTATCCGAGAGCTAGAACAGCTTAAGTCCAATTTTGGCCAAAACGTGATCAAAACAATTTTGTAAAGGATTCGGAAGGCCTCACATACTGGTTATTCGATTCTTGTTGTAAACAAGTACCTCTATTATGTAGTGTGTTCATTTAATTTCTCTATGAAAGGGAGTTATTTCCTCGAAAACAAGGATTGGTGACTTACGTGCTTCTAGTTCTCTGGTACATAAATATTCTCAACAGCCTTCCTTGGAAATTAACGCCCCTGAACATTTTTTTAAAACTATGAGACAGATTTAAGCATAAATATTGTGTGCAGTCTAGGAATTAAGTACCATACAAGACGTGGCTTAGTTTATGCACATTTCTCAAGACTGATGTGGGGCGTGTCAACATGACATGAGTTTCATTTACTGATCCTCCTAAATATATCATTGACCGGTGACTCTCCGCTGCTCTACTTACTGACCATTTTAAGTCCTTAATAGACTTCATGTATCATCACAACGAAGGGATATTTCAGAAGATAATGCGCTACGTCAGCAGTCTCAAGTTATCCAGAATATTACGGGAGTTAAAAAAACATCCTAGTGTTCCTCCCCACTAACAGTGTTGCCAGCGTATGTTGGAATATTGGAAAAGCCTACATTCTTCGGGAATGATTACAAATATTCTTAGAAGGCTTATAAGTTGAGAGGGGTAAAGTATAAAGAAAAAATTAAGAAAATATGAAAATCAAAAGCCCAAAATATGAAACTTTAATGAAATTTTCTTATTGACGAATTACATCTTTCATTCCAGCATTACAATATATTACCAGTATTTTTATTAATTTTCTGGCAAAAGATTGTACCTTCTGTCCGTCAGTATTGTTTTGTAGCAAGAAAACGATCACTTCACATCACAAGATGCAATGGGGGCGTATTTGTAAAGTGCAACATTCTGAAGTTTTACGTTTGCTGGAATGTTGTAGCTTTTCCCTTCAAGAACCGCGCTAATTTCCTAAAGTGTATTGTAGCCTGAATTTTTCTGTAGTACTATCTCCAGTTTGGAAGAAACTGATCTGCCGTAAGTTCCTGGGACCTCGGTCAATTCATGTCGCAGTTCTTCCACGGACTGAACTGCAGCGTGTAGTTTCCAGTTTCAACAGATCAGCTGGAATTCTAGAAAAAATCTATGTAGGCCATACAACCTACCATACCAAACGATGCTTAACCTTACGAATCATTATGAAGTTTGTAGAAGGTCACTGGGTACAACGAAGTTAGAGATTCGGTTTGGGCATACGGCATATACTGAATATGCAGAAATATGAAGATGTTTATTAAATGTGAAAATTTTGTCAAAATATTATGAAATATGAAATGTTTTAAACATGTTATTTCGAGTCTACATACCATGAAATATCAAGATCCTTATTCTCATTGCACTACGAGGCAGCGTTTAAAATATGAAATTTCATATTTTGCCCCTCTTTACTTATGAGGTTTTGGTATGAAATTTTCTTTTTCATACCCGATGAGCAGCCATGGGAGTTCTTAAGTGACACCAATCAGTATTATAATGTAAAGGAATACAAAGTTTGTGAAAAGAAATCCGAATGTGGCAACACATAATTTAAATTCCAGCGCAATATCGGTGTTTCTGTTTGTCTTAGTTTAATAGTTACGGTCACTGTTCGGAAAGTAACGAGACTTATTATCTTGGGTAAATCAGAAGGGTCGGGAAGCGGTGTCTCTGGGCGTGACTGCTGGTGGGAGATGTTACGTAAAAACGGTCGAATTCTCATCAGTTGGCTCTGAGCTTTTACAGAGTGCGGATCGTTTGCAAAGTCGACAGCTGTTTGAGTGACACGTAACGGTCAAAATGCAGAGGAGTGTCGAGCAGTGATACGCGATAAAGCTTTATGTTAAACTTGAAAACAAAATCGTAACCAAGACCCTTGATATGATATTGAAAGCGTACGGAAAGTATGCTATATTGAAGGCACTGTTTCAGTGACACATAATATTCAAAGAAGGCGTCAAGGATTGAACAACGTACACTCCCGAGTGTTCTCGAATAAAGAAGGCTCAAATGAGCAATTCGAAGACAAAATCAATGCGCATTGTCTTCTATGAGTCTAAATATGTTGTCCGTAAGAAGTTCGTGCCGCCGCGC
The DNA here is from genome assembly GCA_022664845.1 of Lepisma saccharinum. NCBI lineage: Eukaryota > Metazoa > Arthropoda > Insecta > Zygentoma > Lepismatidae > Lepisma > Lepisma saccharinum. The sequence continues at coordinate 8,036 of JAGDQP010038246.1, forward strand.
CTGGAGAAACGGTCAACGTTACATTTTGCACGGAAGTACTTAAACAGCTCAACACAAGAAAGTTGTGCACGTCCGCCTTGAAATTGCTAACACCAAGATTCTTCACCACGACAATGCGCCGAGCCATGCGTCGCTGATAGTGAGAGAGTTTCTGGACCATGGCAACGCTGCCCCAACCTCTATATAGCACGGACTTGGCCATAGCTTCATATGTTTCCTCGGCCGAAATCCAGATTGATAGGACACCATTTTGGAACTGTTAAAAACGTGCAAGCTGCCATGACGAGTGCTTTGAAAGACATCCCTGTTCAAGACCTCCAGACGAACTATTACGCATGGCAGAATCGCTGGCAGTGGTGTTTGATATTCAAGAATGTTTTTTCGTGGAATTTATGTAAGCATTTCGTGAAATAAACGAATTTTATGTCATCAGTCTAATTGGTTTCCGGGCAGACCTTCTATTGTTTTAAATTTCAACATATCATGTATTGTGTAAGTAAGAGCCGAAATTTATTTGCAAAATTGTATCTAAAATAAACAATTTATATTTTAACTTATTCTTTTTGCCTGAAGTTCTACAAGGAAATAAACTACATATAATATCTACATAATATTAAATCTCTTGTAAGTTTCAAGCTGCATTATACAAGCCTGATTATAATTCAATACCATATCATATATCTTGTCCTTTGCGTGCTTAATGTGCCTTGGCGCTTTCATGTAAAAAAAAAAAATAGATTTGATTGTATGCAAAAATGTCCTCGACGAAAGTTAGCTCTGGTCTACGGTGTAAGCGTGCTGAATTGGCATACACGTAAAAGTCTTTTTGCTATTGGTGATTGTGATGGCTTAATTTCGTGTCTGTCCCAGCCTAGTATTATCCCCTCTCTCTCTCTGGCTTCCATATCTTTTGCTGCTAGTGTGAGTGTGTCATTCGGTGCCATCCCTAGTTCTTTGAACTGAATTTACATTGAGTTAATTGTTGGTACGTACGACCTGTATCTCATGACAGTAGAAAGGAATATAGATAAAATCTCTATTTTTGTTTTAGTTAGCGAATTCCGTAAACTAGTAACGTCATGGATCAGCACTGGAAGGATGTGCGGTTCGAAACATGCTCACGTCTCTTATTCTATTATCTGCGGATTTTTGTTGTTTTTCGCTTAGTTCTTTCAGACGAATGCCAGGATGGTACATTCAATCAAGACACTTCTCACGGGCTGTTGAATTTTATTTATGGCCTTTAGACAACTAAGGATCAGGCCTGGATAGAGTAGGGGAAAGGATTCGGGAAGGTGTTGGCCAGGGCCAATGTTGAAGGTGCCATCCTGGCATTTGCCTGGTGTGACTGAGGAAACCCCTGGAAAAACCTCAATCTCTCACGGGTTTTAGCATCAACTTCAAACGAATACATTGTAAAAAATAATATACTTATTATTTTTGTACATACGAGGGTCGTTCAATAAGTTCTAGGCCTAAGTAAAAGATATATGTTTGAATATTAGGCGTCAAATTTCGACAGAAAAAAATATTTTAAGTTATTATTAGAAAACGTTATTATCGATGCTGTAACGTGAACCTCGCAAGTGTTGCTTCAGTTTTTGTAACGATATATGTCATTAGGTGCAAGTTCTGGTGAATACAGTGGGTGTTGGAGAATCTCAATGGTGGTAACGAGTAAAACTGACTCTAGCAGTATCTTTATGTACCGTTCAATGGTAGTAACTAGATCTTTCCTGAATGAAAGGCCTTGAACTATCTTTTTAACGGATCAGAACGTTTCCACCCCTTCTTTCTCATTTTATCCTTCAACTGTATGATAACGCATGCGCGTAGAGAGAAACTGATTTGAGATTTGTGTTCAGAGACCCGGGTTTGTTGAACTATTGGTTTTAATAATGTAAGGATACAACATTTTATTTTGATAGTTTTGTATTATATGAATGCAACTTGTAACGTACCGCTAGCGCCTACGATAAAATAAGTATAGGGAAACTTCATAGCTTCATATTTGGGTTCAACGATCTACATTTGCCTGGCTGCTTTTAATTTTGAGGCCAGAACCATCTCGTGTTGTAATTTTGCACTACACACTCACAAGGAACATGATCAAATCCAAATTTTTAGCTTCTCGCTAAAAGACAGGAGGGAGAGAAGTAATACAGAATTATTTGTAGAAAGTATTAGAAGATCTCACTTTAAGCGCTGATATAGTCAGAATGGTTACAGAAATCTGGTTGAAACCATAGCAACATCATTATGACTCTTAGTTGTAAACGCTGTTGTCAGGTGCTAACCAGTATTGCCAACTCATCACAAAGTTCATTAAAATATTTATCACTATATATTAAATGTTACATGTTTGAAACGCACATCAGTTAGTGATTTGATGGAAGAACAGCGTAAAAAGGGATAATCGGGAATTTTAAATTTATTTTGTGTTATGCCCTTTAGGCATCTCAGGCTCAGGCTCGGATAGGCTGGGGAAGAGTATATTGGACAGTATCAGTGCCAGTGCCTAGTTTATACCATCTCGACATTTGCCTGGTGTGACTGAGGGAAAATCCTGGAAAAAGCTCAGTCAGGATATGTGGCCACCATAAGCAGTGTTGCCATGGTATGATTAAATTTTAACTATTAATAAAAGATCAGAGTAAAAATGGATTGGAAATAAGCAAATTATTTCATATTCTGTTAGAAATATTGTATTGATACATGATGATATGGAGAGTATCACAACACTGCAGGTAATGTGCTCATTCGATTTCACAACTTATTATTTCCGAAAAAAAAAATCATCACTTTTTACTTTGTTATTTTCAAGTCACATTAGGTAAGTACGCTTACGTTTTGAATAAACCGATATCCATCCAACACTTTCGTATAATCATGACACCTCATTTCTATCCAAAGCATGAAATATTGTTATCAATAAAGAGGAGCAAAGCCTTATTTGCCTATAAACGACTGATATATTACAACAAAATAAACAAACTTCAACATCTTGGTGAGTTTAAAGAATGATAGAAACAACTAAAATTATTCCGTTGGACATTGTTAGTAAGGGGACAGAGTTTTCTTGATTCTCCGCACTAGAAAACTTTGGTCACACTACGCAGTAGGAACGTTCTCCATGGTATCTACCAGCCTGGAAAGCCTGGAATACTAAAGGAGTTTTATAAATCTGGAAAGCTCAGGAAAATTTATATATAATTTATGAGGGAAACACGGGGAAATTTATGATATGGACCTGACCACAGTTGGTAAGAGCCAGGCCCGTAGCCAGGCGAAAATGGAGCCCTATAGCGCCGAAACGAAACATTTGAGCATCCTCGATGGTCTGTACTTTTTTCTCTTATTTTCCTATCAGGAATTTCGTAGGTAGGTATGTCGGTGTTGTGACACCTTCGAGATCTTTGAGAAGTAGGCGTTCGTGATGAAAACTGGCGAATGTCGGTGTTGTTTTAAACCACTCTGTATATTGCATTACCTCACCGCAAATATCGCACATAGCTTTCGCCAATAAGACATGATTACGGAGGAAGTAAAAGATATATTAAACCTGATTTAACCAAGGCCCGTCACCAATCAAAATCCTTTGAAGAGTCACCGGTCCTGATAATTGAGGAATCAGTTGCTTGATCTTATCAAGCATATGAACCAAATTACGTATCACACTATTATTTAAAACTGAACTACAAGAATAGCATTATTATTTACAGAAATTTAAAATAGCTAAAGTTTGGATTAATCTACCTATTTCTCTATTTAAATCGAGACAACCAGACCAGCGTCGGTTTCGATACTAGCCTACAGTTTCGGTTAGCAAATCAACATGTGATTTGACTCAACCTTCTTCTTATAGTCTGATCATTGGAGAATCGAAGCCCGCATACTTGGAATTCAGTCACCACTTCCTTTCATTTCCGTGTGGGAAGATTGTTATATTTGGGCTGATTATGTTCAGTGGAAACAACTTGTGCAGCTTCTCTATCTAACAGGACTTCGTGCCTCATGAATAATTCTGGAAACCAATAAGCAATTTTTTTAAGCTCAGCTGTTTCTAGGCACGTTATTTTAGATTCCTCATTGTCGCATTTGTCCGTCTGTCTCGCACAAGCCAAATATTAATAGATGAAAGGTTTCTTTTATATCTTTGTTACTTGCTTCTTTCATTTCTTTACGAATTGAATCAATATCTGTTTTCACTATTGGTGAATTTCTTTCCTTTGACCCATAATTTGTTGCAGAAATTGTGTTTCTCGTGCGTAAAACTTTTGGAAATGTCTTTATGTTTTTAAAAACCATGATGTTTTTTAAAAATCCATTTGGTTACATTGTGTTTCTGTCATTTTTACTAAGTATAGCAAGTTATAAATCTTCTATCTTGTTTGTCAACTTTTTTTTAGTGTTTTATCTAAGCGACAGGTCCTTTCAGGCCGGTTTATTCTTCTCCATTCTTCTATTTCTCCTAGCTACGATTGAACTAAACACACTGATGTCAATGGATAATCTTTATTGCACTATTTGTTTCTGGAAACAGTATGGAATTTTGTTCTTTTAATTTTTATTTTCTTATTTGTTTGTGTATTTTTTTGTAAGGAATTGAACAACCCCCTTGGTGCCTATGGTGTTTTTGAGCTTTTATATTTTAAACCATTCCTATGTTTTTAGTGAAAGTATGGATAGTTCCCGTGAGAGTATCAAGTGTTTGTCCCGGGCAGGAATCGACTTAATGATCCCAGAGGTTTTTGCTGTGCTAGCTGCGCTTTTTATTGAACAAAGAAGTTAAGTTGATGGTGTAGGTAGACTGGTAATTTATGGAAGTGAATACAGCAATGTTTATTATTAGAGTATTTTTTATACTAGATGCACCGGTTAATAAAGCGGATTTGGAAGCAAAGAAAACAAGATACGCTGAAGAGAGGCATAACAAGTCCTTTATTCAAAATAATGTCCATCACTGGCTACAGATTTGTCCCATCTTTCTGGTAATTTGTGGATACCGCCCCAATAGAACTCTGCTGGTTTGGAGGCAAACCATTCAGAGACCCACTTTTCTACTTCTTCATACGTCGTGAAGTGCTGCTTAGGTAGCGCGTGTGCCATCGATCGGAACAAATAATAACATGAAGGAGCAAGATCTGGTGAATACGGCGGGTGGGTTAAAACATCCCAGGCAAGATCCTTTAGCGGTCTTTTAGTGGTTTTGATGTGTGTGTGAAGATGCGAAGTAAAATCACTTTGCCGTGTATTGTGGCCAATTGTGGTTGTTTGACAATCAACGCGTGATGCAAATTGATTATTCATTGTCCGTAGGAATCACTATTAACGGTTTTACCGAATAGAACAATAACTCATTGCTGAAGCAATTTGGCCTTGCAGTCGACGTTGACAGTTGACCTGGATCAACCCATGATTTTGTACGTTTGCGATTCTCAAAATACTCCAATTTCTCATCGACAATCACTAGTCGATTCAGAAAGGACTTTCCTTAGTTTTTTCAAGCAATACTTCAGTTACGATTGTTCTCTTTGCAATTTTCCTTTTGGTCAGACGATGTGACACCAATTTTCTTCCTTTAATTTTTCCCCATTGCTTGTAAACGATCGAAAATTGTTTGCTGAGCAACGTTTAATCGTTCTACAAGTTGCGTTGGAGTTTGACACGCATCTTCCTCCAATAATACTTGCTTGCAATTGTTGGTCTTTAAACTTTTTCGGTTGACCTGTACGTTCCTTGTCTTTAACAACGAAATCATCACGTTTAAAGCGTTTAACCAGCGTTCACACATATCTTGAGATGGGGCATAAGCTTTCTGCTGTGTATGATAACTTTCAGCAGCATTTTTCTTCAAAATGAAGTAACACGTCCCACAGATGCTCTTTTTTGGCACCAACTTCGACATGTGTTAACGTCAAGATATCTATGATACTTTCGTATTATTTGACTTATTCGGTTTTCACACTTGTTATCACTGCAAGAAAATAGCATACATATCACAGCAATTCTAAAACACTCGCCATGTTAACGCATCTCTTGAAAAAGTCTGTATTATTAACCGGTACACATGGTACTCGTATACGGAGAGCATAGTCTTTTTAGATGAAACTAACTTCAGGTGAGACTCGCAAACATGTATCACTTCTCTAACTTTATAAAAAAAAAATGACATGCACTTTCCGAATTGATCCTGATACGTCTAGCAATTTTCTTTTATCACCACAAGACGTTATTTCACGTTTGAATATTATTTTGTAATATTTCTCGCATAAGAAGCTTGCAAAATGAATTTGCAACTTTGAGAGGGGTCATCAAGGCCATCTTTTCTGAAATTTGCTATGGAAAAGTACTTCTAAAACTATGTGTAAAATGATGATGTTTTATTCATAAGTCATTCATGGTTGATTCATTCGATTCAATCATAATGAAATACGATATACTGTATAAAAGTACAAATTTGTACCATTAATATACATTTAAGGCCTATAGAAAATTATTAAAATTTTATCAAGTATATGTTTGACCTTTAATTTCCATACATGTATACTATGAAAAGTATGGTAAAGGCTAGGGAAATTTAGTGGAGTGGGGGGGCTAAGCCTTCCTAGCCCCCTTGACTACGGGCCTGGTAAGAACATTGCCTCGGCAAGGCGGAGGTTGTGGGTTCGATTCCCACTGTTGACAGAATTTTTTCAATGTGTTAGCATCCTCTATTTTAAAGAAATTATCTTTTTTCTCACTTGTAAAATACCAATTACATACAAAAACCTGGGCTGGGTCGTGGTGGGATTAAAAAAATGTCATTGCGTATTACTTACATGTTCCACTATACTAAAAACTCACAGAATTTGCCAAAAATTATCCTGGAAAACTCAGGGAATGTTAAGTCACAAAATTAATAGACGCCATGTTCTTGAACCTTGATTACACTCAACAGATTAGAATATTGTATCGTCTAATCTATTTTGATTAGATGTACCTTGAAAAAGAATAATTGATGTATAGTTTTGCGCACAGCATTCTAACCGTCTAACTAGAAGAGTTTGCACAGCAGTTAAAGTAATTGCGCTGAGCGATCCTCATTAATTATTATTGGTAGTATTAGTGGTACAACATCATCACGGAAAAGCAGGTTTTCCTCGGAACTTCCCGGGAAGCGGCTAGAGCTTCTCCATGTTTACAACCGAACGATGAAAAGCAAATCAAAGGTCATGATCGACCTTCGTATTCTAATACATTTTTACAGTGTACATTCAACACGTGATCTTCGATTCCTATAGCATAGAAAGGTTTTTAATCATGTGGTGCGATCAATATGCAAGATTTTGCACCTGTCTTTGTGACCTTTGAGTCGATTGTACAGATCACAGCTCGCTGAGCTTAGTTATTACTTGGACTTAAAGAAGATCGTGAATTATGCACATCAAAACATCTTAATCTTAACCATTTCTTTTTAGTAGTCTCATACAAGTGTGAAATTAGGCATTATCTTCCATATACAATCGCTTGAAGTGATTAAGAAGTAACCCAACGCTCAGGTGATAGATCGTTCGTTGCCTTCGCATCCGAGAGATCTTGAGTTCGGTCCCAGTGGCCAACCATCCTGATTCCGGTTCTCCAGGGTTCTCTTTCAGTCACACTAGGCAAATGCCGAATGGTTCCTTCACCTTACGTCCTGCCTGACTCCTTCCCGTATTCTTTCCCCTTTCCTATCCCGCCTGATCCATAGATGCCTAAATGCTATAAATAAATTCAAAGTTCAAAATGTTTGCCAGGCTAAAACACACTTGAACAGCCAGCATGTAAAATAAATAATCAATAAACGTTGAATCACGTTCATTAAACAATTTACCAAAGCCTCTGTGTTTTATTTTTCTACAAATCGATTAAATAGCAAAAACAAGAGAGGACTTTTGATTTCAAACAAGCAAAATACCTTCAACTATTTACCAAGTTTCACCAACTATCTGTATATAAATTTTCTATAATGTTTCTCTTCAATAATTTCCCATATTTCATGCGATATAGTTTGCAAGCCTGCCATAATATGTGAACATGGCACCCATCTTATTTTTGGTTTTGAGCCTTTGCTCGTTCCCTCGTTGCTTCTGGCCATAATTCTCCGTTTACCTTGCTGTTCCGATGACCTCTCGGCCTTTCTGGATTGATTTCTCTACAGCGACCCTCTTCACTCCTATCCTCTTCGCCTTCTTTCCAGCGAACGGTTCGTTGCTTTTGCTACCGGGAAATCAACATGGAAAGCACGTTTCACTAGACCTTGGCTCTTGAACTTCCCTGCTTAGCCCCCCCCCCCCCCTCCCAACATCCTCCCAACTCGGTCCAACGACGGTTTTCGTTCCACTAACTATCCCCCACACCACTACTTCAATGTTGCCGCGTCAACGTTTTCCCCAATTCCCTAATATAACCCTCTCCGGGTATCCACCATTTCCTTGTTGGACACTAAAACAAAGTATATTCGAACATTAACTTGTGTACAGGTGCTTCGTACAAATGTCGAAACTAGAAAAGTAATTTCCGAAAAAGTTTTAATGTAATATTATCGAATAAAATGTAGTAACATCCATTTTGAATTGAAGTCCTTAATGTTCATAATTAACAACAGTCCTTTATGAAACAATGTGAAAACACAGAGTGATACAAAAGTCTCAGTAGAGTCTTGTATTTTACAAACCGACAAGGAAATAAACCATCGCAGAACACAAATATGGAATCGTATGGCAGATATCAAGATGGCAGCCACCTTGATCATCTAATGCAAAATATAGCCCCCCCCCCCCCCTTCACGAGTCCACATTTGTATACTACGACGACTCATTTCCTTTTCGGTTTTTGATCTTCAAGACTGTACTGGGAATTTTGAATCACCCTGTAATTACCTTTCATTTCTTCTTATTTGTGAAAGTAAGTTAGAAGAACCCAGAAAATTGGTTCGAATCTCTGCATATAACATATTCCTTAGGCTCAAACTGTTGACCTCTGATGGTTCCAATTGTTCTTTATGGATTTTGAATTAGAATTTATTCGTGGTAATTATACAACCTCAGTTGAGACCAGGGTAGAGTAAAGTGTTAGAAGAAATTCGGCCTGGCCTAGTTAAAATGTACCATCCCGAAATTTGTCTGGCGTAACTCAGAAAGAACCTTAAACAACCTCAGTCAGGATGATGGCTGCTAGGATTGTTCTTAGGATTTTCGCAGAATTGTTAACGCTCTACCACCGTTACCACTTGGTTTGCAGAGCTAAAACCAGCTCACTTTAGCTGACAAGGTCTGATACACACATAGGAGACCCAACCTTCCAGCAACCCAATGATCAAATCTTAACCCAATTAACCCGGGGGTCCCATCTTGACGCAAATGTCTATACTGGCTCTGAATCGGTGACCCAATGATCAGATCTTAACCCAATTAACCCGGTGGTACCATCTTGACCCAAATGTCTATACTGGCTCTGACTCGGTGACCCGATGATCAAATCTTAACCCAATTGATCCGGTGGTCCAATCTTGACACAGTGACTTAATCTTGTTACTGTGGTTAGAAGCAATCAGTGTTATAACTTATGAAATTTCTTGGGAAGTGAGGAAGTGTACGGGAACTTCATTTTTGAGCATTTTAAAAAGATGTTAATGCTTTTACCCCATTTAATCCTTCAGACACAAAATTCTTTCAGAATACGGTAAGCCTTCCGATGGGCCAATTTGAACACCGTGGGCGGTATTTTGTTCTTTCCGGGGATACGAGACTATTTCCATATGTTATTAGAGAAAAGGGAATATGGACCCCCACTTGATTTTTTATTGTAACTACTAGAAATTGAATGTTACAGAAAATATGCTCTGGTACGTTTTCCACAATATTATGAAAAATATGCATAATTTCCTGTGTGTTTCCGATTTACAGGGTAAAAACTAAAATAGTATGGTTATCTTAATAATAAAACTGTGCTAGTAATATGAGTCCCATGAAAGAAATCAATAAAAGGTCTGTTTGAGAAGTACAATACTTACATTTTTATTAATACAAAAACATTAATAAGAACAGAGTATTTTATATATGTTGGTAAAACTCACTTTAACTATGTTTTAATTATATTGTTTTAACAATAATCTTTTAAGTATTAGCAGTATGCGAGAAAATAATGACAATGACTTTAAAATAATTGAAAATTTCAAATTTACAT
>JAGDQP010038248.1:0-18244 GCA_022664845.1 Lepisma saccharinum
ATAAAATGATTATTTTCTATTTCTCTTTAGAGGTTTATTTCTCTCGCATTTCACATAACCAAAAATTACAGAATCTTAGATATTCTCTTAACGCCATATTTCTTGTCTTTCAAAATCTTAATTACAAATCTGATTTCGGGAAGTGTGCAGGTCTAGGAGTCAGGGGACCGTTAAAAACGCTTTTTGAGGAATGATATTATATTTTTACTTATTAATTTATTTAGCATACTCCAAATACGTCGGACTATAAATAATTTCAATCAATTAATTCAAATACATTTCTGAGACCATTTTACACGTGACATACAACAACGAAGGGAAGAACTGGGGAAGAAATCGCCCATGGTCTTGTTCAAGCTACAACTTGCGATCAAGGAAAACTTGGAAAAACCTCGAACGATAGACTGCCGCTGGGTGTGAATCTATGACCTGAATGCAAAGCCAAGACTCTACAAAACACAGTTACAGCCGCAACCTATGAGAACATAATTGAGAAAGACATCCTAACATCCCGGAGAGACTTCTAAAAAACTAGGAGGGAGAAAAATCAGCATGACCGATAAGAGCCATTTTGTGTTCGTAATTCGATATATTCTGATCGATTCCCAGTTAAATTTGTACATATTCGGTATATTTCTTGTCCTCAAAATAGTTGTGCTTCATACTGAAACGATGGTTTGCTGCTATAAAATAATAATAATAATAATAATAATAATAATAATAATAATAATAATAATAATAAAACATTAAAATTGTGAGGAAGAGTCTCATAACTTTGAAGTGATCCCCCAATCTTAGGAATAACTGATAATGAAGTTTTAATTAGCAACTAGTATTTAACAAAAACATTTTCCTTCGAAAAGTAAAGAAAAACACAATAGTGTTATTACGTTCAAAACTAGGGTAGTTACTGCCTAAGATATGTTGCAAAATGTTACAGTGTAGTCATTTTATGAAAATTGGGTAAAAAAATCATTACAAGCATGAAACTTGGTACACATATAGTATCTGGTCACCCAAACAAAATACTAAAAGTCCCCACAAATCAAACTAGTGCTACGGCCGCCATTTTGGAAAATGGCGGCCAAAATTAAGTTTCTTCATTTTTGAGTAAACTAGTGCCGCACTTCAAAAAGTGTTTTAAATTTGTTTGTTCATCATAAAAATTCCAAATCTTTGTTGTTAAGACAATTTTTTGATTGACCAGAAGCTACAAAATGGCACAAAAGCTAAACTGATTGTCATAATATTCTATTTGCATTTAGCATTTTTAAAATAATGTATGTAGAAATGAATGCCAACAACATAAACTGCTCGCAAAAGTTTTTCCTAAACTGATTACACAATTTTTCTGTGAAGAAATAACATAAATGATAAGATCAGTACAAAATGAAGCCACTAACAATTAAATATCATCAAATTTTAATCTATTTGCGAAAAAAAAAAAACGGTTATGTACAAAAGTACTGCTTTCTGAGCCGAAAATGTTGCATATCGAAACTTGAACAGAGCATTAATGTGAAGAAATAGGATTGATCAAATGACAAAACAGTAATTACAAAGAATGTATCCTGAACAAACATTATTTAAAACTTGTTTCAATGTGACGCTTAGTTTCCTCGAAAAATGAAAACAATTAATTTTGGCCGCTATTTTCCAAGATGGAGGCTGCAGCACAAGTTTAATTTTTGGGGACTTTTCATATGTTACTTTGGTGGTGAAGTACTTTCTATATACCAAGTCGCATGCTTTTAAGAAATCTTTTTAACCGATCTAGGGATTTTGGCTTCTGAAAAAAAAAAGTCGTTTTCGTTTGATGTCATTTTGTGGCTTTAGGATTAGCCAAATGAAAAAAAAAATGTAGATACAAAAAAGATTGATAATTTCATGCTGAACCAACTTCATTTGAACCCTTTTTCGATGCAGTGCTTGGTTTTCGCGAAAATTTAAAAAAAATGGCCGCCATTTTCCAAGATGGCGGCTGTAGCACATGTTTGATTTTGGGGGACTTTTAGTATGTTATTTGGGTGACCAAATACTATATGTGTACCAAGTTTAATGCTTGTAAAGATTTTTTTACTTAATCACAAAATTTTGGTTTAAAATGACTGCACTATGAATTAACACAGCTATGTTTTGCAGTGTAGACTAATATCACTATAACGAAAAAGTTGGTGGCGCTACTTGGTGATCGTTTAATTTACAACACACACTGAATATCTGAGGAAAAAATCCGCACACAACTTGTATATGTAATTATGTAAATAAGATTCTCATTACTGAGTTAAATATCTTTTTTTGACGGAAAATATAATCGTTCGTCCGAAATTATACCAAAAATTTAATATAAGAAGAAGAACGGAAAAGATCGGCTTTACCCAAATCATGCAAGTTCTTAACTGGGATTCCAAGTGAGATTGTTTCCTGGCGTGCGGTGAGAAAATCAATTAGCCAGGAAGGAAGGCTCTTTCCGACAGATATGACAGTTTTGTTATTACGCAAGCATTTCGAAAGGTTGTATGTGACTTCTGTCAACTCGTATACACAGAAGTATCTAAACGTAGAAGACCAGGTGTATCTAAACTTCTGGATGGCGGTGGCACGTATTAAAATATTTACACGATTTTGTAGGCCGCAGCCCTCCGTCCGGTCCACAGGTGATGTTAATTCTTTTCCTGTTGCACGACGAAATTGAACTTGTAACGATTTTTCTTTTATTTATGAGCTGTATTTTTTAAATATGAAGCATTGAAACTTTTGTATTTTTATACATTGAAAGTGACAGAGGAATATTAAGCAATATCTCACGAAGTTCAATATCAAAATATTCGTAAGGTATTTAGAGCGCATAAATAAATCACTTTTATTTGTAATATATGAAGGGTTTCAAGCCAGAAACGACTAATCCACACAGCAGAACATTTTATAAAGGAAATTCCTCACAGCCTTCCAACAACAAACTGACTCAAGTAATTTCCTATAATTTATTTTGCATACAGATTTCATTATCACATATTTAGAGGTATAATCACAATGCAACACGATTAAGAATATGTTTCCACGTTTTAAATGTTAGAGCATTCCTCTGATTCATTTATATTGTATTACCACACTTCAAATTGTCAAGTATGCGGTGTTTACAGATATCACATTGGCAGCAGCGTAACTAGAACTCCCCCCCCCCCCCCCGCCCTGCAAGGAACTTTTACGGCAATTCTAGCAGCATCTCCCACATACCGGTACAGTTTCAGCAAATTCTTGCCGCATGTAAAAAACATACACCACCTGTGCAGACCGCTGCTAACAGATTTCTGGAACACACATTCTCTCCAGACTGCGTGAAAATTCCTTCACTTTTACCAACTCGGAGAAAGTTTTAAAATCGAACTATGAGGCGACTTTTCTTATAATGTTTGCTGGGTCTGCCATTAACTTATTTATATGTCACATGTAGGCCCCCTGGACACCTGCCCCCGCCCCCCGTAACGCGGGGTCTCACGGCACTGTAGTTACGCCACAGACCTCATAATAGAGGTCTATTATGAGGTCTATGGTTATGCCTCTGAACATTGGGCTCAACGTATATAGAAGTATTATACATTTGAAAGAAGTAAAAATAATATTTCGCACGATATAAGAAACTTTTGAGCAATGCACATGTAAAACATGTTCTAATGTATAGGGAAAAATAGGGAAATATGGCATTGTTTGTCGAAAATATACGATTATCGTTAATTTCCACGCACACGGGATACAAGGAGCGCAATAGTCGCTAACATTTCGAACCTAAAAATAGGAGATTTATGCTTTTATATTAAAATCCTCACTCCCTATTGTAATTTAAAGGGTATCGAAAAGGAGTCAAAAGCAATCGATATAAGCCTAATTAATGTATATTTTTCGACCACCCCCGCTCGGTGCAATTGGGAAGCTGCTAAGAATAAAATATAGTGGCGATTATAATGAGAGTTTAGGCTCTCCTCTCTTAACCCATCTGGTCAGCGTGGGAGCAGTACACCAATCTACTCCCTCCGGGGAGTGGCCTCATCCAGTAGTGGATTGAATATGGTTGCGATTTATTTATTTATTAATGTATGTTATCCGCACTGTCTGGCGTATTGTGACAACCATGAAGACAATGAACACAGTAATATGCCACTATTATGAAGTGTTTCACAGCGCCTGAGCACGTGTGGCTCTTGAATTAGGCCTCTTCGGAGTTGATATACGAATGCCTGAAACTCTGCAATTACTAAAACAACTTCGAAATATGCTGCATCAAGAGCATAAAAGTCAGAGTCACCAGTTTCTCTTTACTTTTCCGTCGGTGATAGTATGGACACAGTAGTGTATCAAGCCAAAATCTCATAGAAGTTAAACGTCGCCTGCTCTTGTATCTACTGACAACTGAGACAAATTACAAGCGACGCACATGGCTAGGCTAGTGCATACATGAAAAGGCGGCCTAATTGGAATATAGAAAATGATTATTAAAACCTAATCGAGATAGAATCAACAGTTATTGACGGGGGAATATTAGATATCTGAAGGAAATGTGCTGTTGTGGATATATGGTAAAAGCAATGACGAAACTTAATGAAGTAAAAAGACGTTCTCCCAGCCTTATTCTGGAAGAGCTTCATCTTTCAGTCAGTTAGTATCGCTACGAGCTTGTGGAAGTCTTATCTTTCCGTTAGGTTTCGTCATTACTGTTCCTCACAGCACAAATTGTCTATCTTTGTAGTATCTAAACGTTTAGCCTCTGTAAAAGCGTTGGAGCGTCGCTGCGAGCATCTACCACATTTCCACATTTCACTAAATTCTGTTCTCAGGTTTACTTGACACGGGATACTGGAGATTTTTACCAATCTGAATTCTCTCACGTTCAATCTCTCCACGTTTTCTACTCTTTTCAGCGCTACATACGAAGGCTACAGTAAGCAGGGAAATGCGTAGTGGTAGATGGAAAGACAGACTGCTTCCCAAAATACCTAAACGGTACATCAAACATGCACCCGACTACTGAAATTTATGGTATCAGAGATTACGAGGTAAAATAAAGATGTCATGGAATCCATCATAAGTATTAATCTAGAATCCATCTGAAGACATTGTGGAAAATCCTTGTAGAAATCTTAATAAGTATGGTAAGTTTAGGCACGGTTCGAACACAACTAATTCGCTCAGCGACGATTCGTAGGCACCGGACACTAACCGAGCGTTGGACTGTTGTCACGAATATCTTAGGTTACTGTAATCACATGTGAAAACCACTGACTGCCAATAGCATTTATCAATTTAAGACAAAGTTTCTTTAAGGGTAACTACCTGAATAATACATTAACTACCACGATCTCATCAGCACAAAATTTTGTGATCAAGAAAGTAACAAAATATTACTACTGGTGCACTCTTTTCGTAAGCATTAACACGGAAAAGATTAGAAAGCTTTTTTTGAGTAACTTTTAAGAAACTCCCATGTTCTCACACAGCTAAAACCAATAGTTACGTTGTGCCCAACTTTTTATCATCACTATACAACAACAGCAGGATTCAAGGTTTTCCAAATTAGAAACTTTCCTTCCCTTTTCCCGTTATCGTTTCCAAAAATTCGTTTTTAATGGAAACACCATTAGATATAATTATGAACAGAAGTAGCGCGTGCTGGGGAATAAAAACACTCGTTAAACTCTCTCTCTCTCGTGTGTGTGCTTTAAGTGCGTTCGAGATAGCTCGTTTGCATTTAAAGAGTTCTCTTTTAGCTTGAAATGGAATTAACGCAAGCTGTTCTACCCAAACTGGAACAAAAAAAAAAAAAGTCGTCAAATACTTCTTAGGACACCAAAGGATACCGCTCTGTCGCTGCATAATGTGAAACTCGAAGAGAGAGAGTTTAACGTTAAGAGAATTTGTCCCTGCAATCAATGTACTGGAAAAAGAGAAAAGCTGTTCTCTTTTACTTCCCGCTTGTTTTACAGTCCATCAATTTTCTCACCATTTTTCTTTCCGCCTCTACAGTCGTAAACACTTGTTGCTTCATTAAGATATAGTAGACAAGAAACAACCAGATTTGCATAATCTCATAAACATCCGGTAGCATTCGTATAATACTAGAACTTTCCATTCCAATATGTATAACAGGCTTTAAAAATATGAATTACTGTATTTTGTTTTTTTTTTATAGCCAAAATTTAAATTTTAGGTATCACATCTCATAAATCTTCCTGTTAAAAATATGCATACACATATGACAAAAATATACATAGAGTCATAAAGTTAAAAATTCAGGAAAAAAAATTTGCTAAGTGAAAGGGAATTGTTGTTAATCTGTATTCAAGTAATTTATATTAATTAGAATATTTAAATGAGTTTAATACTGAAATATTAATTAGTTGGAAACAAATCAGCTTACAGAGCTAACCAAGCCTACCTTGTAAAATATTGCTAACACGCATTATAATCGGATGAATATTATAACTGGCATACAACCATTCTAATCTGAATACTTCAGGTAATAAGCGGGGTAATAAGCATTATAATTCTTTTTTCTTAGCCAACTGATACAATTGAAGGTGCATGTCATGATTCATGGGTGCTTTCAAGAGAGCATAAAGGGGAGAAGAAAAGCGTTGCCTGTTTGAATGGAAAATCAGTACATTGTGTGTGTGTGTGTTGTTACAAAAACTGGCCACATTTTCTTTTCTCAACTAAAGTACAACTTGGAAAAAAATGAAGTACGCTGACAAACTTAATATTAAAAGGAGATAAGACTAGTTTATATTAATGTGAACTACAAAGCCTACTCTCAATTTCATGAGCTGCATAAGACCTAAACTTTGGTAACAATGAGACAGGAATAAAAAGATCGCATATAGACGTGCGGGCAATTAGAACCATCATACCTGGGGTATTTAGCACCATCCTTCTCCGATTATTAAAGTACTGACTGCAGTATGAATATGGAATATATTCCAGTAAATTAGGTGTACGTAGAAACATACTAATACAGATGATGCAAAAATTGTCTCCTGTTAGGCGTAACATGTTTTTCCTTATATTTTCAAAGTGTGCTACAGGCAATTTAAAAGGAATGTGATGTGCAATGCGATATTAAGACACGATGAACCCTTTATTTAGCATCAGACAAAGCATTGTGAAAAAATGAAGCCAGAAGGATTTGTGGATATCGGAGAGAATGGAATTGATGAAGTGCCAGTGGCCACCCATCCTCACAGGTTTCTCCAGGGATTTTCCTCAGTCACATCAGGCAAATATCGGAATTGTACCTACAAGCTAGGCGCTGGTCTACTACCTTCAAACATCTTCTCCTACACCCTATCCTGGCCTGAGCCTGTGCCACTGTAAGGCCTTTAATGTGAAGTTTTTGATCTTATGTCTGTCTGTATTTTATTTCGTTCTATTGTGTTATGGAACATCCTAAATACCAAACTGTGTACTAGTGCAGGATTATAAAGCAATTGTCTTCATATTTTAATGATATTGTACTTGTTAAGACATGCACATTTCAAGTGTGTGCTTAATACCCCAAAAATTTAGCATTGTGTGCTTAACAGCCCAGAGCTGGGGTAATAACCACCGCTGAAACACCTGTTATATTTTTATTATTGTTCATGTTTGCATACGAAGACAAAAATACTTTTTACTCTGAGTTTTTGTATGATAGATGTTTAATTATGATTAACATGTGTTTTCCACTCACAACCACGCAATTACTTTTACCTGGAATTTTCTGCCGATTCCCCCCAAAATTGGTACTAATTACCCCGTTTCACCCTAAGCATTGGAATTTGGCCAATAACTGTAGAATTTCATTATTATCTACATCTCGAAAGAAACAGAGTCCTAAAAGATATCAACAACTGGAATAATGGTACCAAATGACTCTATTACAACCAATTATTTCACCATTACATGACGGGGGCTAACACTAAACGAATTTCGAGATTCTCGTTTGTAAGGGAAATTAATATGTATATGTATAGAAAGAAAACATTATGCGTCCACTACAGGATGTATCATAGCATCCAAAATGTTACAATCCAAGGCAAAAAAATGACTACAGCTATATCCAAGACGACATAATGAACCTAAAAAAAAAAAGCACTGAAACAAGAAGAAACAAAAAACGAGAATAAGTCATGCATGTCTAGAAGTGTAATAAAAAGATAAATATACTATTAGGGGGTCTATATGCGTCGGTTAACAATGTATAAAAATAACCGTCTAGAAAACGGTGCTAAAGTACTATCCTCTATGTTGCGATTTGGTCGACAGTTGAGCGATATTGGCGAAACCCACACTGATCATTTGAAAGCAAGTTGTTATGCTTCAAGTACCACATTAGGCGTCGGTTTATCATTCTCTCAAATAGCTTGCATACGCAGCTAGTGACAGCAATGGGCCGTTTTAGTCTCCGTCCGCCGTGGACACTTGCACGCCCACGGATTGATCTTTCTTGGTCAACCCTTAAGAAATCGGAGACCTCCATGATTGAATTCCAGCAATGTTTTCTTGTGTTGCAGAGTCAGTACCCACGTTTTATCTCTGTTTTTACCGATGGATCCAAATCAGATGAATCTGTTGGATGCGCGTTTGTTGTAGAGGGGGAAGCAAGTCAATTTTGTCTTAATCCCAAAGCCAGTATTTTTACTGCTGAGCTCTATGCTCTTTTAAAGGTTTTGGATTTTAGTCTTGTTCGTGGTTTCAACCGCATCCTTGTTTGTACAGATTCTAAGAGTGTTGTTCAAAGCCTCGACAATATGTATTCGAAACATCCGCTCGTGCAAGATATTCTCTGTAAGACACACGCCATCTGCTCTGCCGGTGGTGAGGTTGTCTTTTCGTGGATACCAAGTCATGTTGGTATCCATGGCAATGAATTGGCAGACGAAGCTGCTCGTGAGGCCTCTTTAGGAGCTAACATTGATATCCCGCATGTCCCATTTCAGGACATGATGATATATTATAAGCAAGTTACACGCAATGAATGGCAGCGACGATGGGATGACGTAGGTGTTAATAAATTGAAAGAACTTAAGGTAACTGTTGCTCCATGGAAATCATCTTGCAGAGATAGTAGGCGGGAAGAAGTTCTTTTATGTCGACTACGTATAGGACACAGTCGCGTAACACACGGATATCTGTTACGCCGATTGGATCCACCACGTTGTAATAATTGCAATGTTGTTTTAAGTATTCGTCACGTGCTTTTAGATTGTCCCGGATATAATCATCTCAGACAACGTTATAACATCCCCAATGACATGGCGTCATTGTTAGGGGATGCACCAGGTATGTTGCGGACAGTTTTTAGTTATATCCGTGAGACAGGCTTATCTCCGTCTCTCTGAGATGAGTATGTCCCATAGCTGTTAAATTTTATGTAGTTATGCTAAAGACAATATACATCTTTAGTTTTACTCCGATTTTATTTTTCTGAAGTGCTTACCTCTTCAGCTTTTATATGGTTTTATCATTTTAGTTAACAGCTATTTTTAGACGTGACAAAGATAAGGGGCTTCCCCCGTATCGGGACGGGCGTAAGCCACAGTGCTGTTACCGCCCATAAAATTCATTTTATTATCTTTCGATTTGGTATTTACGCTTCGTGTGAGTCGAAGACTGACAAAAGCAAATTACATTCAACTGTGTTAGTAGTAGTAGAGTTATAATAAAACCACGCTGTGAAAAAAAAATATGGAAACGTTGTTTGATATATCTAGTAAAGTTTCAGATATATGTAAGTATTTGCAATGTTCCTGCTGTGGCTGCAAGGTGTCGGCAAAAACACCTTGAGGTTTCTTTTGCATGGTTGGAGATTCTCATTTCCCCCCTTCTAGTGTGATTTTAGCACATGCCCAGAAAGAGGAAACGGTTTCTTATCATAATCGAACATTCAATTCTGGCCAAATGTTTGCTGCTGCCATTTTAATCACGTATTTTTAAGAAATGGGAAATATTCTCAGTGAATGGGGAATGCGATATCTACTTGACAAATAGACAAATTAGAACATGGAGTAAGCCGTGGAAGTAACTTTGTTCATGTTTTCGGGATTCGGGCAACGTATTTCTTACCTTCTATACTGGTTTGATATACTGATCTCTTCAGTGGCTGGACACTAACTAAAGAACCAGTGTTCAAATCTCGTTTGAGGCTTCTATTTTTTTCTTTTCCTGAAACCCGAAAGGTGGCTTATTTTTATTAGCCTAGTTACAGGAAATTTCCAGGCAGATATAGTTACCCAGCTTTCTCCAGGAATGTGTCAGAAAATTTTTAACAGTACGAAAGAATCAAACTAAAAAAAGACACGTTATAAGAATCAAGGTCTTCAATTATTTTCCCTGGGGTCAGGATTGATGGTAATATCGCAATAAAAAGGCATCTGCGGTCCATATAGTTAGTCTAGTAAGACAAGACAATAACACAATATGGATATTGGTTACTTCGTATAATAGTATGAAATATTTACAAAAAATAAACATGGCGTATTAGCGTGAATTCACATTACATTTTATTTATTTTGCATTTCAACTAGTGAAGTGTGTACAAAGTTCTGGGTGTACGTTCAACCAGAAACAAATTTTGTGCTGAATTCTTCTCTGCTGAGTGCTGTGCTGTGGAAGCATTATAATTATTTTTCTTTATTTTTGATCTTGACATTGAAGAAAAACGTGTAAGTCAGAAAAACAAGGCTTGGGGGGGTCTGGATGCGACCCGGAGCTCGTCATTTGACGAGCAAAAGAAACTTTGACGTCTCGAAGTGGTATCAAAATCAACTCCACCTCAGAACGAGCTTCATGATGGAGCAATAGTTAAGCCAATGGATCAGTAAAATCAAAGCTTGCTGGTTCGAGTCGCCGTTAAGGGATCTTTAAATACCTTTTTCTTTTCTTTTTGTACATATTAAATACCACAAACTTAATCTGAAGTCTGAAAGGAACAATAAATCAAATAAATAACTACATAAAAGAGCGAAGCTGATATCTAATTAGGTCCCGGATACGATACCCGGTAGAGACATAATGAATGCGGTTGTTCGAAAGCCACTTTAAGCTGTATGCCCTGTCCTTAGAAGCTCCTCTCTATCCAATCGAAGGCAACGGAAAACAACCCACGGCATACCTTGCTCCGGGACTTTCGCATCATAGACCTGCGTCCTAGCAGAACACCGACCACCATCAACAATACTTGGAAGGAAGTAGGTTATCAATCTTTAATACAAAATGGAAAATATTTAAAAGCTCTGTTCCCTGCTATTCATCTGTGCATTTTCATTTCTTCCATGCACAAGGACATTGTGCATAGAAGCCTAATATACAAGAAGTGAACTGGTTATCTTTATACAATATTCATTTATATTCTGACAACTCCTGTCTCTAGCACGCACACAAAATCGACTACTGGAAATCAATTTAAAACGAAAATGAAGAGTGTAATTTGTTTCCTCTTTAATTGTGCAATCTACCCTTTTAAAAGCATTACCAGTGTCAAGAGGGCGTTTCTCATTTTAGTTTTCAATTATACAGATTAGGGTGGGTTCTCCATCTGGAATAAAAACTCTTTTCGACTTACTTTGGGTGTGGTCCCACGAGGGGAAAAAAAAACGAAAGAAAAACAAAAAGGAAACCGAACAACAGTACCATTGACAACGCAAGGAGAGTCTACGAACTCAACAAATTTTCTTTGTCCTACAGCACACGCATTTTATGCCACGCTGTAACCATCAGACTATAACAAGCAATAATAACAAAAACTAAGTTTTTTTTTTAATCTAAAAGTCTAGAAACATCATCATACAAATCATAAACCTTAGCAAAACATTATTTTAGTAATTAGGTGCCAGTGCTGCATTAAATTATTCGTGAGAGAAGAAATATTAACTATGTTAGAGCTTCTGTTACCTATCAACTGTGGTCGTAAGAGTAACTGATTTACCTTGGCAGGACCCTCAACTAGTGGAGTCCTGCGCTGCAACCCTTCTAGACCGCACCCTTATTCTGGCTCTGCTCGGTGCTAAACATCTGATGCTACAACACAATTAGCTTTTATCCTTACTTAGTCCATATGCACAGAACACGGCAGGTTCTCGGTCAAAATTACGCATACTAAAACTTGCATGGTCATAAAAAATCTTGCTTGACCAAAACCACGTAACAAAAATGGCCCAACAAAATATCTTGAACAATTAAAACCGCCAGATGGAAGATTTGGGGACCCTCGTTTACTTTTCAATAGTAACCAAACGCTGGTCCATCATTACTCTATTCGTCTGAACATCCATTTCAATTACAAAATGGGTTTCAACTGAAATATGTATTTTCAAGACTTCAAAAGCCAATTCATATTACAGAAGAAGCTCCCATAAAATAATGAACTGATTTCAGTAATTTTCCATTGACATGTAGAAAATCTTAAAGGAATGATTTTAGAAACCTTACACAGCTAGCCCGTTAACAGCGTTCTCTTGCTAGTTACACAGAAGTATGTTGGATGTAAATGGGAGTGCGACAGCATGATCTGATGGATTCACATTTGTTCAAAATTCTTCACAAGCGGTACAAAGAGAAAGAACAAGTGTTCTTTTTATATTATTATTATACTGAATTGAATTTTAAGGTCTTTAGACAACTTTGGCCCAGGTCGGATGGATGACGATGGGATGATTAGTGGAATGAAGAAATGGGAAAACCCCGAGAAAATCCACGCATAAGGTGTTTGTTCACCACAAAGCCGAAATGACAAGAGAAGGTTTGAACCGACGAACCCCAGTGTCAGAGGTGAGCCACCTTTTTATATTATATACGAGAGTTTTCAATTCATATTCGTTCAATATACTGTAGTTCAGATATCTTCATTTGAAATAGACTACTGTAATTTCAACTCACAACAAATTACTAAATAATAGTGTTTTTATTTAGCTACTGATTAGAACTTACGAAAGTACTCCTACTATTATCAGAACAGGAAAATGAATTTTCTATCTAAATTTCCAGTTATTCCATAAATTTCAAAACAAGGTAAACCTAGCACAAAATGTCTTCAAAAGGACAGTAGTGCTTCATGTTACAATTCCCTTGCATCCTTACTTACCAGATATAAATGAACTTCTCTGGAAGTTAGTTGGTTTTCAGCTTCAATCAAAATTCTATAAAAGAAAAAAAATTACGTATATTAGCATCATATGAAAGTGTGGACCTAAACATATCATTATATATATCTCTTATAATATGTTTACTTCGTGGAACGTATGATCCTTATGCAAAACAGGAGCTCTTCGGAAGGTGATGCGCGAGACTGAGAATTACGAATTGCACAGAAGCCATACAAGTCCGGTGAGACGGTGAAGATAACATTCAACACGGCAAATACATTTTCTACAACGGGGTAACAACTTTACACAATTTTGGAACAGGATTCGTCACTAGGGACAGTATTCTTCCGACGGTTCAGAATATATGATACGTTAACGAAAGAGTAACCCACGTTAAGATACGTACTCGATGGTTCAACGTGGTTTTAATAATGTCCATGCTCCCGCCGATGAAGCTGATATTAGCGACAACGATATATTTTACACCGAAGTATAACAACAAAATTGTGTTCGGGGATATAAACGGAAAGGAAAAGAGGCAAATCAAGTTTTTACAAAGTCAGTAACATCAATGGCCTAAAACTGACAACTTTCGCGATTTCAAGAACCTAATAATAAAAAGCACGTACTTTCAACACAGAGACTATCAGCTAGGATAGGAAGTGGGCTACTTCACCCAGTAAAGACGACTGGGGTGTCATTTGATTCCATGTTCTGTCCACGTTACGAAAATGGGAACCCGGAAATCAATTTTGGTAGCTTTCATAGTTTTTGGCGGGAAAATTTGTTTTGGAAGGGGAAATAGGCGAAGGCCTTCATATTGTTGACGCTGGTGCCCTCCCTAATTACCCGACAGTTATAAATGATACCTCGTTGGAAATCTTATGAAACAGAGATTCAAACGGTATATCATGTATTCCCATTGTGTTGCATATTTAGAAGAAGAAAAAGCAACCTGAAATTTTACCGAAAAATCCGATTTTTTCATAATTCACAGGCAGCTGGCAACACTTACACTGATCGTACGATTACGAAAAAATTCCAGCGTATACCCTAGGAAATCCCGCTAAACATATGCGACAATCATAAAGTTTGTTGCCGTAGAACATAAGAAAAAAATCAGAGAAACCAAACATTGCCTTGGTTATCGCCTTCTACATTGGGCTAATAACGAATATGTCCCCCGATTTTTCTTCTGCTTTGGCTACGACTATACAAGTGAAACTTTATCATTCCGTCTGCTGTTCACTCACAACAATTGTGAGCAAAAATGAGCCACTTTGGGCAATTATTGGCGGATTATGGCGTTTTATTACAGCCCCGCGGTGGTCGCTTTAAAAAAAAAAAATAGTGAACAACTGACTCAAGGGACAAGAAATGCAGGAGGTCCTTGCTCACCACAACAAATAAGAGGGTCATGAGGCCCCTATTAAACTGTGACTGGTTAGAAAAAGATAACGCTAACATAAAACATTGCAAAAGCCTAACGTATTACGGCACTATCGTGTGAGAGTCTTTTGACAGAAACCAACTATCTGCAAAAATAACTGGAAACAAAAGACGATACTCAACACATATAGAGATTTTTGAATCTAATACCCACAAAAATGTGACGAACCAAAGAGGCTTGAGCACACCACAGTGAAGTTTTATCTCAGAATACATAGTGCAAAGGGCAAAAGTTCACTCCAAATGTGAAATATTCCACCCACTACCTCCTACACTACACACGGATCAGGTAGTTATAGTGTAAAAACTGTATTAGATATGGAGGAAATAAATTATTGTAAAAAGAGGCACAGCTACTGTAACAATCCGTACCTGTGTCCTACGTGAGCATCTATATTTGGACCTACCATGAGATACATATGCTGAATACCAACCTGTAAACACATATGGGGGCTTGCGAATGCAATTCAGAACACAAACTAAATGAACGAGAAAAGTGTAATTAAAGACAAAAAATCGGCCGTTTTTAGGACCAAAACAACGTATTAGAGACCACATGAACCGTAAACTCACAATGAAGCCTGGTTAGTGAAGCAACGATTACCAGATCTGAACAAGGAAATCGGGAAACCAAAAAGTCGAGAAACCAGGGAAACTCCTCCAAGTGAGAGACCAACCAGACAAGAGGAAAATGGAAAGACGTAATTTCTTCAAAAAATGGCGGCCACCGCGGGGCTGTAATAAATCAAAACGTCATAGATCCGCCGCCAATTGCCCAAAGTGGCTCACTTTTGCTCACAATTACTGTGAGTGAACAACAGACGGGATGATGAAGTTTCACTGTATAGTCATAACCGAAGCGGAAGTAAAGTCAGGGGGACATATTCCTCATTGGCCCAATGTAGAAGGCAACGTTTGGTTTTCTCGATTTTTCTTATGTTTTATGGCACCAAACTTTATAATTGCATATGTTTGGCGGGAATGCCTAGAGTATATGCTGGTATTTTTCGTAGGCGTACAATCAGTGTAAGCGTTGCCAGCTGCCTGTGAATTATAAAAAAAACGGATTTTTTTCGTAAAATTTCAGCTTGCTTCTTCTTTTCCTAAATATGAAACACAATGGGAACACATGATATACCGTTTGAATCTGTTTCATGAGATTTCCAACGAGGTATCATTGATGACTGTCGGGTAATTACAGGAGGGCACCAGCGTTGACAATACGAAGGCCTTCGCCTATTTTCCCTTCCAAAACAAACTTTCCCACCAAAAACTATGAAAGCTACCAAAATTTATTTTCCTGTTCCCATTTTCGTAATATGGACAAAAAAAATGGAATCAAATGGCACCCCAGTCGTCTTTACTGGGTGAAGTGTCCTATTTCCTTAAAATTGGGGGTCTAGCTGACAGTCTAATATACAATATACACAAATAAACAGGGAAAAGTTGTGTACCGCGAACACGGAAAGCAAAGAATCAAAACAAGTGAAATTCGAAGTAAAGCGATTGGACAATATGAGCGTTAACGCGGTTTACAAACTCGAAATCTTAGCCGACCCGAGTAAAGGTGACTTTAGAAGATACAGTGGCTCGTACGATCCCCAGTACGAGATCTTTCGTGCGATAAATCATACAATATTTTATAGTGTTTTATATGGTACAATTTTGGATACGAGGGTATCAGATCAAATTGCTAGAACTTATAGTTCTGGCTTCTCAAGCCCTTTTAGGTACGGTAATTATGCAACTGATATTTACGAAACTAGCCTTTTTTAAGTAGAAAAGAAAATATTGATAACATTCAATCTTCATGCAACAGTAAATCCGATTGTCTTTTATTTA
Source organism: Lepisma saccharinum (assembly GCA_022664845.1). Taxonomy (NCBI): domain Eukaryota; kingdom Metazoa; phylum Arthropoda; class Insecta; order Zygentoma; family Lepismatidae; genus Lepisma; species Lepisma saccharinum. The sequence continues at coordinate 16,404 of JAGDQP010038248.1, forward strand.
ATACAACATTCTACGGAGAGAGTATAATTTCTACTATGTTTTAGTGGTAACAAAAGTGTTGTAGCTTTATTTCTTTAATTCAAAAAAGATATGTTTATCGTACATTACTCATAATTTTCACTAAGGGTAAGCAAATAACGTTGGAGAATTTGCCCAGGTTACGCTGAAAAGTTATTAATCAGAAGTGCTATTTCTGCAACATTCCTGAGTTAATAAAAGGGTATTTAACATTACACAGTATGTAAAACAGTATTCAAATTGCGATATAATAATTCCTATTTATACCCTACAGATAATACTTCAGTTTAACTACTTCTACCGTAGAGCACAGTAAACATCTCAAATGGCTATGTTTTACGTTCCTATAGCAATGAAAGGTACTAAAATGCGAACAAAACACAAAAATAGGGAGTAATGTAGAAGTTCTTATGTGATTCCTAAGCGCAGAAAACACGTGTATCATTCACACACACAAGGTATATGAGTTTGCATACGAAGGGTCAGCTGTCTTATCCCTTTAAAAGAAAATAAAAGCTCGTTCGATTTAATACCTAGCTCACGTATTGACTTGCACTGCCAGCCCTGGCTTGACGCTGTCACTGTATCTATATTAGGACTACTTCTGTAATATACTGTATAACGTATTTCATTATTTCGCAGCGTGTAGAATCTTACTCAAAATCATATGGGGATATAGGTGCAAAGATACATATACTACAATATGTGCATTTTGTCCTTTTAAACACATAATGCCTGCAGCATATTCGGCACTCTACGCACCAGAAAACCGACGAAAAACACGTTATTTGAACTGCACACTACATAAAAGAAGCACTAACTATTAGATTACATCGGAACTTACACACTACACTTTTTTATACGTTGTACGCATGTTAGCACCTTTTTTGGCTATGGGAACGCAAAACGTAGTATTTTGAGGCGTTTCCAGTGCTCTACGGCAGAAGAAGCTAAACTAAAGTATTACTGACCTTTTTATACTTCCCTTAAAATCGTTTTGTTTTATAGCATTCTACCTGCAATAGTCTATTGTGTCATCATGTATGTCAATTTCTGCATCAAGTAATAACATGAACACGTTCTCTTTGTCTCGTAATAAATAACCAAACAGCCGAATAGGAAAGCACGCTATAGGCCTTTTGCCAGCATGGGCGCTGGCATAGATTGTACGGAAAATCCGCTGAAAAACAGAACAGTTTCTAATTACAACGTAACTGTAATGGAAAATCGTACAATCCGTTCTTTACACGATTAGATAATGTAGCCTATGAGACTGCATACGAGGAATCGTACGAGAAATTGTATCGTGTAAAGTGCCTTTATAATAAAGGTGACATTAATAATAACAATAATGAAATTTATGTGAATAAGAAGCGGGAAGAAATTCATGCCACGGTGAAGGGCGCAACGTAAGAACGTGTAGGTGTGAAGAAATTAAAAAAAAAAAGGTTCGTTTGATGAATGACAAACAAAAACAAGGCTGCGGTGGTTAAGCAATAAAACCGAAGCAAATGAAACCACCCTTCTTCTGGGAGATTTAAGGTTAATGTAAGCAAAGTTCCAACAAAAGATGGCAGCATTATCTCCGGATATGTCTAATGTATTTTTATCGTTGCACGAAATTTCAATGCTGCTCCTACAAATTCAAGCCTAGAGAGTTCAAACTTTCAGGGAAGAAAGTTCATAACCAATTCAAATTTCATAACCTATCCGTGCAGATTTTTTATTTTCTTTCTTTTTCACTGTTGAAAGAAGCAACAAAAGGGAGCGAAGTGCCTGCCTACAAGATTCTGAAATAATCAAATATTTGCAAGGCGCTGTAG
>JAGDQP010038249.1:0-12791 GCA_022664845.1 Lepisma saccharinum
TTCCCAACGAGCAGATCGGTTTCTAATTCTCTGCTGATTAGCCGAAGGAACAGCAATATCTTAAAATGAAACAAAAGATTTTCGTTGCAAATTATTTCAAAATGGAAATACATTGTAAGGTGCAGATTAAGGTAACTACATTTATTCCAGTGATTCCGGGGAGAATCGGGACATCTAACATTATTTGCATCAGTTTTCATGTGAATATACTTGTACTGACTGCTGTTGCAATACAATATGTTAATTAAACGGGCCCACAACGTATATTTCATTTTTTTTAGATGTTTTAGATCAACATAATTCAAACATTTTCTGGCTTATCGGTGCCTTTGTTATTCTGGAATTCCTGTTGTGGAGGCAGTCCGTCCTAGGTATAGGCCTAAGTATATTTCCGAATAATGTATATTTTTCACCGTATCTGAGTGTGCGGAAAGATGTCAGACAGAAGTCGATTTCGAATATTTCTTTCTAAATTAAGCAATAAAAGTTTTCGAAAGATATTTATTCTTCAAATCTGGGAGAAAAATAGCCAGGGATAAATCAGAGTTGAAACCGAGTCACTTTTGGTGACCTGGCCTGACCCGGCGACAGAGTCCGAAACTTGACCCGAATGACCCGGCCTAGGAAATTTTGGTGTCATATTTTTCTTGATCTGGGGGTAACATCTCCGGTCCTGGTCACCCCTGAGAAAACAATGTTCAAACACAAGGAAATAATTAAAAATTCTGCTTTGCCCTCCGATGAGTTACTAGGTCTAAATTGAGTCACAGGGCCAGGCGGGGTCCGAAATCTAGACCCGGTAACCCGGTCCAAAACTTGGCCCGAATAACCTGGTGATCCGTTTCAGCTCTGCGATAAATGCCTTAATCCGGGATAAACTCACTTGAAATCGAGAGTGAATGGTTACCCTAGGGCAGATACCACACCGCCATTCACCTGCTGAAACTGAGAAACGTCAGATAAAATTTCAATCAGCATGGGCAGCAGCAGAACTCGAACCTACATGCCTCCCCAGTGCCGTTTTGAAGTCTGTATTTGTAAACACTAGACAACAGGGGTTTGGTAGCTAACTTTGTTACTTAGAATAATAATAAAAAACGTAAAGCTATTCCCTGTGCGCTCCACATTCTCAACATACGGCACGAACTGAGGTGGGGTGGTCTGTCCCACGCTCGACCGTCTTTACCTTCCAAGATGCCCAGGAATACCAACGACACTCTTGTACCCAATTGATAGGAGGCTGAGTGCACCTCAGAGCGCCAAACATGGGAACACTGAGAGAAAAGTCTCCAGGGTCCTGAACTCGAGCCGCCTACTCGTTATCAGAAGCGCTACTGTCTGAACCACGCCAATTTCTTAGAATAGCAACAGCTTACAATTTTTTATTATAAAAATTACTTCTTCGTGTCGCAATAGTTCTGTTCAAAATGTGCGGCAGCACATTGTAGATCTGTAAGAGGCTTCAAAAACACTCGGGAGAAAAGGGCGTTTCACTAAATTTCTGTACGGAGAAGTGTTGATACCCGGTTCCATCTCAGAAAGGATGAAAAAATGTGTTTAAAATCATAGGAATAACCCTCTGCCCTGGTTGTCACTCGAATTACCACTACTATGGCCCCAAGCATTAAAAAAACGAAGAAGTGGAACCAAAATACATTGACGTATTGGAATATCTTATTAGTCATTATGAATAAACTTCAACTGTTTTATGTTACTGTAAAATAAAACTAAATATTGGCGTCATGAAATGTATTGCGATTTGTTAAAACAACGCAGAGTATCATTATGTGATCACTAACAAAATATTGCGTTATGAAAACGAGAAGGACTACCGGAGCTGAGTCACGATAACATCCGTGTATTGATGTGGCATTTCTGGTAGTATCTGCTAGTCGAGGTTCTCTTGTGGCTCTGATAGTTCGTGCGCTGTACATATTTCGGATCCTCCATCTTCTGTATCGGTATCTATGGCACTTCCCTCTGTAGCTGTAGCTGTTTTGGATCCTCCATCTTCTGTATCCGTATCTATGGCACTTCCTTTTGAAGTTGTATCTGTGGAACTTCGGTGACTTCCTTCGGATGCTGTTTCTGTTTCAGTTTCTGCTCCTATTGCAGAAACAACATTCCTATTGACTTCTTCCTCCTTCTCCGCCTCCTCATCGCTACTTTCGAATCCCACATTCACGACATTTCTCTCTATTTCATCTTCCATTAATCCATCGCGACGCCAATAATCGTCTATCACTTTATTTACGGAAGTGCAGGCTTTCTTCCAGTCTTCTTGTGTAATGTCGTCACTCATAGCATTTATTGTAATATCTTTTAATTTTCTCATGGAAACGCCTTTGATATTTTTTGACGCAATTTTTTGCTTCACCATGTTCCAAATCAGTTCAATAGGATTTAATTCGCAGTGGTACGGGGGTAATCGCAGCACGGTAAACCCTTTTTTCCTCTAATAGCCTGTCTATGGTATATATTGGTTTCAGAGTATTACTTTTCACTATAGAAAGCAATTCCCTCTTCGTCATGTCATCACCGAAGCTAATATTATTCCTTTGAAGCCACATCTGTATGTCGTTTTCGCGGGAAGCTACGGTGGGAGGCTTGTTTTCTTGAACGGAATAATACGGAGCATTATCAAAAACAATTACGGATTGGGGCGGAAGGTTTGGGATCAATTTGTAACCATTTATTATAATTTACACTGTTCATCCCATGATGATAGTCACCAGTTTTGGATTTCTCATCGTACACCAATTCGGCGCCCGGAATGAAACCCATTTCTTCCCCAGCATGCACAACAATAAACCTCTGCCCAGAACTGGTATTCTTCAAAACACCAGGTATGTCTGTATGTTGCCATCACTTGTGTACCAGGTAGAGAGTATGCATCCATGTCTCATCAGTATATACAACCGGCTTCCTAGCACCCCTTTCATTTCTTCTTAGCGCCCTAAAATATGCTGCTCAGCGAGCCACAATATCATGCCGTTCCATTAGTACATATATATTAATTTTACACTTTTAGAACCTGTAACCCATTCTCTTTAATAGTCTGCGAAATGTGGTTTTACTTCCTTTGAAATCGATTTCTTTTTTAACAGCGCTTAAAACTTTAAAGTTGGTATTTCCTCCTTAGCCTCATAATACTATAAACATATCATGCGCACTACACTCTTATCATAGTCATCAAACACTGTTTTCTGCTTAGGCTTCCGGATTTTACGTGAAGTAAAAACTTTTCTGCCACTTTCTGTTGCTCTTTTGAAGTCATTTTGTACATTCCTTACAGTTCTCATACTTTTCCTACAACCCTAGACGTTCTTAACATCACCTGTTTTAAAGGAATTAACAACCCTTTTTTCTTTTCTTCTTTGAAGAAATTTATTATTCGTTTTCCTTCACTCCGCACAATTCTACGGGGAGACTTTTTCAAAGTCTCCATTTTCAAGAACGTAAGCACAGATCCACAACACACGAACACAACTCTTCCCAGTAAACATTTTGCGGTTGGAGCAACGTTGAAAGTTGGTTGTATTTTCAGCACGTTCCACCATCTTCCAACGTTGCACCAACGTTGACGATGTCCGCCCATTTCAACCAACCATTTTTCAACCATTCGTATAGTTGCTGCAACGAACTACGTAGTATCAACGATTTTACAACTATTTTCCCACTAAAATGCAACCATTTCAGCAAACATTTTCAACCATTTGTCAACGAATTTCTGCCACAATTTTTTTACAATGATTCTATCAATTTCTGCAACCATTTTTCGACGATTATGCAACGAATTTCTGCAACTTTTTTTTACAATTCTTCTACAAACCTCTGCAACCATTTTTCAACATTTACTCAACGAACTTTTGCAACGTTTTTCGACGAGTATTGAACGATAGTCAGGTAGCGGGTTCGAATCCTACTGCCTGCATCGTGACAGCTAACTTTCCCATGGGAGCGATACTGTTACTAGAATTGAGTAATGCTCGAATACTAGGCTGGAACCAGGTCGGGTTGAGGGTTAGTACCCGTACTCGGTTCCTTGCTATCGTCATGGGATAAGGGGAAATGGGTTAAGCCTATATTTTAGACACTATCCCGACATTCATCCGGTGGGACTGAGGAAAGCACTAGAATTTATTCACATACCTTGATACCTTCCCCGTCCTTTGGTTTAAGTAAGCCAGGGCCTTACTTAAAGTATCATCCCAGCATTTGCCTCGCGGAACGAGGGAAATACTAGAAAACCTGTCAGAATGGCCGGCCGGGGCTCGAACACGCTTATCTACCATTGCATGTTCGAAATCAGGGACGTGACCACCTGGGACGAGAGTGTTTGATGTGATTAAATTCTAGTGCTTTCGTCAGTCCCGCCGGGCGAATGTCGGGATGATGACTAAAATATACGCTTAACCCATTTTCCCTGATCCCATGACGATAGCAAAGAACCGGGTACGGGTGCTAACCCTCAACCCCACCTGGTTCCAGCCTAGTACCCGAGCAATACTCAATCCTAGCAATAGTATCGATCCCATAGGAAAGTTAGCTGTCACGATGCAGGCAGCAGGATTCGAACCCGCGACCTGTTATTTTGCGAAATAGGATGCTGTTACCAGACATTAAAACAGATCTGGGAACAGCATTCCATTTCGCAACACACTGTGGCAACATTGTACCTACCTTGTTTTCGCCCGGGACCGCCATTTTTATTACAGCTGCAAAGAAAACTGACAAAGGCCATATCTGCAACGGCTTCTTTTATTCCCTCAATTTTTAAGCTACCTTTTTTTTTTTCACCTGAGGAAGTCAATGCATCATGCGGCGAAACTTGTCACGTTTTTTTATTCGCCATTCTGTTAGACGATACGATGGCAGCGAGGAGGGTGTACCATGCTAAAGATAAACATATGACTTGCTTCTCGCCACGTAAACTTACATTTGATTAAGAGTTCCTATTTGAGTGCAGCTACACAACCAATAGAAAAGTAAAATAATATAGCGGAAATTGGGGCCACGGTGGCTCAGTTGGTAGAGCGCTCACGCTCACCTCTGGTGCTATGACTCGTCGGATCGATCCCTGCTCATGCCATGTGGGCTTTGTGGTGGACAAACACCGTGTGCGTGGGTTTTCTCGGGGTGCTCCCATTTCCTTCCACTTTCTTCATTCCACCAATTCATCCCACCATTATTAATACGGCCCGAGCCATAGTTGCCTAAAGGTCTTAAAAATGAATTATTTTTTAAAAAAAAAACAGCGGAAAATACGAGATACACCTTCAGCAACAAACGTACTTTCCACTTTGAATGGATACTGCCCAATAGATTTTTAAACGAGAAGTCCAATTATAATAGTGCTAATAGAGTTCTAATGGTATTAATAGTATACAGGACAAAACCATATACTTCTTATGTTGTTGTTAAGTTATATTCTGTTTACTGGAAAAGTACAATCGGATGTTGACTGCTTGAAACAATTCTACATAAAATTAATTTGAATTTGATTTTTTTTATTTATGGCCTTTATGCATCTCAGGTTCAGCTCACTACATAAGAATAAACTTATGTTAAAATTCTTTGCCTCAATCAGGTTACAAGTTCTTATGTTTGGCAATACAATTACAGAATTTAAGAAAAGGCTGAAATTTTAATTCAAACTTTATTACCCTTCCATAAAGTTTAACTCTAAATTTTATTAACCTTACATAACACTAAAAATATGTTAGTCATAAAGCAAAATGCTGATCTTCTAAAGTAAACGGTCTTTATTGCTGACAAGGCTGTATAGTTAAAAAAAAAAAGAACCTAGACTTCCAGAACTCTTAAAACGTTTCAAGGTCCTTGGTTTTCTTACAAATTCCTTTGGTGTATACATACTACTTAGAACTGCCAACCTCTCTGATATCATGTCTACACTCAATGAACTAAGTTTACACTTCTGAACATCTTTATACATCCACACACGAGTAAGTCGTTTCATAACACCTAAGTACATCAAATGTAAGTAACCCAATGGCACTTGGGTTATCAACCTTAATGACAAATCTACTGATCGACCCTGCTGATGTTCATCGTACTCCTGATCCTTGATTTCCTTGTACGCCAATGTAGAATCACATATGGCAGCAGGCCCGCAACTATGGTTTCTGTCACCCGGAGCAAGCACGCAATTCGGTTCCACCCCATCCCCCTCGCCGAGGTTTGGTTAGAAAAGTGTTACTCAGTTATACATTGCACTCTTAAATTACCTTTAAAATAAAAATAATGTTATATCGATTTTTAAATATTGTAACGTAAATTATTTTAACCACATAAATATATTACATTCGTTATGTGTTTAAAAGTTTTAAAAATAACTTTGTAGAGCTTTCATTTTTCATTTAGCTCTCGTTTGAAAATAAACAAATTTGTTTGTTTGTTCGTAAGAGAGCATAATATGACTCCAAATACAAGAGACTTATACAAATTCATTTATTACATCACATATTATTGTAGATTTAAAAAAAATGGGAAAACTAATATTAAATATACAATAAGCATAAAGACAACGCTTAAGTACTTATGCCGGCGAATACTGAGTATTAGATACGTAAAAATTTTGTATTATTTATAATAACATAATATACCGGTATCAAACAAGATAAATACACACTTTCTTACATACATTTCATGCATACTGTCACATTTACATTCATACATGCAGGTATACATTTATCTATATGGAGACATATGCATGTGTAAAATAAATATTACATCTAAAAAGTAATCCTAAAATTTCAGCACTTGCGTGATTTTTTTACTAAAACAACATATTAATATCATTCATAAACATATTAATTCTGTTCCAAATATACTTTCTTCAAAGACATTGAAGATATTCTTTACGCTTTAAAATCTTTAAAAATCTATATACGGATTAATTAGAACTACAAGATTAAAACCTGCGAGAATTTTTGGCCGCAAAAATTTGGATTATGTTATCATAAGAAATAGCTGAAGCTCTTTTATGTTCAATAGCAATAATATTCAAGTTTCAAAGTCTTTCTTGCGCCACGGTGCTTCTTAAGTAATTTTTAACAAGTTTTAGTTTCGCCTGAACCAACTGTTACAGGGAGAGTTACAAATATCTTTAAGGCTGTTGTCATATTTAGATATCCTTCTTCCAGTCTGTGCTTGTAGATGAGATTCAAGAGTCTCGCTGGAGGTGCACTTTTCATGTTAACATCTAGTACTAAGGCGTGGTGCTTAAAACTTTGAACTTCCTCAAGAAATTCGTCTTCATTTATGTCGTCCTTGTAAGTTTCTGCTAACTTTTTCGCTGCAGTATGTAAGTCGTTGACATTCATTTTGAGGATGTTACTGCCATTTAGAAAGCTAATTTTTTCACTGATTTCTTCCAAATGTTGAAACCTGGTTTTTAATTCACCCAATATGTTGTCAACGATCTCAAATAAAGTAATTCTAAGCACATCTTTTCCTAATAAGCCGACACTTTCATCATCGCAGCTCTCGTCAAACATTGTTTTTCTTTTTCCTTTTCCTTTTCCTTTTCCTTTTCTCTTCCAAATCAGCAGGTATCCCAACCTTCTCAGCATTTAGTTTAGCTTCTGCAGTTGCTTTGGATTCCTAGTCGTTTCCAAGAAGTTTAATGATGTAAGAAAGTGACTGACTGACTGACCACGGAAATTCTAATTTCTAAGCTACTTCTAGAAGTGCTAGAGACTTGCGGTTTTTTATTCGCTTCGTCATGATTGACTTTGAATTTTTGAGTCATTTTGGCGCCCCTCCAACCACGCGCCCGGGGTCGTGCCCCGCCTGCCCCCCCTAGTAGCAGCCCTGTGTGGCAGTCATCTTCACGATTTTTTTCCTGTCCATTTCAATTCACCACACTCACCTCCTGCGATGGTCTTCTTCGCTTCTCTCTTTCGCCATTTCTATCCTTTGCAAATCTAACTAGACCAGTTTCGAGTATTCTCCTCTGCATTTGTGGCAGACGAAATATTTCTTCTGAATGCAGCTGAAATCAGATAAACGAAAAAATTGCATTATAGTTAAGATTACTCAAAATTAAGAACCACAGAGTTTTAAGTGACAACCATGACAAACAAGCCAATTTAAAATTTTAGTACTAAATTAAAATCATTGTGTAATTTAACGTTTCTGGATAACAGACAGTGAACCCCTTCCTAAAGAAAAACGCATAATAAATAAATAGAAAAATATGTAAGAGGGATTGAGGATTGATTGATTGGTTTTCCCATGCCATGTTTATAAAGATATGTGGGGAACTTGGATAAGGCAATGAAAGTAGGTCCATTTACTTCTAGTACAACATCTTCAAATTTCAGTTTAAACATGCTGTGAATTTTGTACTATTTTTGTAACTTTTTCTACCATCAAGAAAATTTTTTGTACCACTCACATAAACAAACTAGACAAAATTCAAAATTTTCGGGACAATTGCGAACTGTAGTACGACTTTTTCAAATTCAAAATTTAATATGCTCAGAATTTTGTACTATTTTTGTAACTTTTTGTACCACCAAGAAAGAATTTTGTACACCTCAAACAACAGCCAGGGGCGCATTTCAAAATTTGCACTGGGCATTTAGTTGTAGTACGCCTTTTTCAAATTCAAAATGTAATATGCTCAGAATTTTGTACTATTTTTGTAACTTTTTGTACCACCAAGTAAGGATTTTGTACCCCTCAAATAACGGCCAGGGGCTCATTTCACAATTTGCACTGGGCATTTAGTTGTAGTACGACTTTTTCAAATTCAAAATTTAATATACTCAGAATTTTGTACTATTTTTGTAACTTTTTGTACCACCAAGAAAGAATTTTGTACCCCTCAAATAACGGCCAGGGGCGCATTTCACAATTTGCACTGGGCATTTAGTTGTAGTACGACATTTTCAAATTCAAAATTTAATATGCTCAGAATTTTGTACTATTTTTGTAACTTTTTGTACCATCAAGAAAAAAATTTGTACCCCGCAAATAACGCCTAGGGGCGCATTTCAATATTTGGGGCTAGACATTTATTTGTAGTACGACTTCTTCAAATTCAAAATTTAATATGCTCAGAATTTTGTACTATTTTTTTTAACTGTTTTTACCACCAAGTAGGATTTTTGTAGCACCAGAATTTTGATTAAATATGTTAAGTTTTTGAGGACCTGTACAATTATTTCTTGGACCGGAGGTTGAAACCACTGCCTTAAAGTACTGTCCTCTTTAAAATGCAACACTCATCTTGCTTTAAACTGAAGAATCTCTCCACTGATATACGGGTCTCAAAGAAATTGAAATGCTATATTTAATAGTTTCTTCAAAAGAGGAAAAGAATGAATAATGCTTAGGTTACTTTCTCCCAGGCCGAAAAACTACTTTGATTCTTTCCCCTCAACAACTGATGAAACTTTGAATTAGAAAACTACCTTGGTGAAGGTGTCGTTGGAAATGTCTTTGGGAGAATATTTCAAACCCGTATAGATGAATTTCCTGTGTGCTGATGCCCAATTCATGCACAAAAAGTTCACTTAATAGGTTCAAATGTACTATAAGTGTTCTGAACACGTATAATGTGAACTTCGGTAAATATGAATGTAAGCTGCGCCAAATGTGCACTAAGGGTAAGAAGTCAATAAAAAGACACATTAAGCACACAAACACTTCCAATTTTTCAGTAGGTTCACAAAGTTCAAATGCGTTCATATAAATTTAATTTCTGGTGAGGTTTTTGAGTGCTTTTAGTGCCAGAAGATTTTCGGTTTAAATATTGTATTCCGTTACTGTTTTGTTATCTACTTAACTTCCCTACATTCTTTATATTAGCCGAAAAAACATCCTTCCTTCCGATTGCAATCCTATAGCAGCGAATCAGACAATGGCAACACACTTGGCGACATAGCTAATATAGGAACACAAGAAACAGGAACTAGATGGCGTCGGAGCTGTCAATTAGGTAACGTAAAACATAAACTTGTGAATAGACCTCAAGTTTTCTTTCTGAAGTTCTCAATATCACTTCCAGTCAACAAACTTTTCCGAATCCCGTCTTCTTCTTCTTCTGTTCATGTCTTCACGCGGTCCGAATTATGTGGGTAGAAAATCAGAGTATTAAGTAGCTAGTTACATTGAGTATCAAGATTACTAAGACCAAACTAGTAACTAAAAAGCAACGAAGAAACGGATGTTAAAATATGGTAGTATCGGTAAAAGTATCGCAAAAGTATCTGATATCTATTAAGATACTCAAAATCGAGGAAAGATACTGGTTTTTCGATACTAGTATCGCGATACTGCTCAACTATGTGAACTACTCCGACAAACCTCTGGAGATTATTTATCACATCAAAACAAGACGAAAGTTCCTACGACAAATTTTCAAAATGTGCATAGTGTTACGGGTATTGGTGACAGTAAGCGTGAAAAAATTAACTTGAGACTTTTACATTTCTATTACCACGAAAAAGTAAGCTGATGCGACATAGTATTGTCAAAAACTTTAAACCTACTCAATTTGAAAATGCATATTTCGAAATTCCGCAATGGGCACGCAAGGGCAGAGGAAGTAGGGGATTTCGTATTATTTCTAAATATGAGGTATGTCGAAATGAGCATGAACTAAACGACTTCTCGTGTGAGTAATGATAACATAGTCATTCATAGCATATAATTGGGCAATGATATTCAATCTATTCGATAACAAATAAATAAAATGTTCGGTTAAATTATGCAATTCTTACTCCTACTTTTTATGCAACCACTGTTTTTTTTTAATCGTTCGGTATTTGGAATTTACTTGTGATATGCACTATTATTATTATTTCCTGGTGTAAAACCATCCCACTGATGCTCATTTCGACCCACCTTTACTTCAGAGATTTTCTGGAAATTCTTTAATTCATTTGGGGAAATTCTTTGCGCAGCCATTGCGGAATTTTCAAATATGCATTTTTGGATAGTGTAGATTGAAAGCTTATGACGGTACCATGCCGCCTCAGGACTACTGTTCGTGTAATACAAATATGAAGCTGTAAAGTTCTTTTTCCCACGTTTTCGGTATCCTGTAGCTCCGAAAAAAGTTCAGAGGAATTTCTTCTTGTTTTTATGTGAGGAATCACCTCTAGAAGTTCGTCGGTGTAGTTCATAACCACCCTGTACATAATCATGCCTAACATATACTAATTCAACATGAACCGGAATTACGCTACCCCACCGTACCTACCGCTTTATACTTTCCTGATTTAATTGTGTGTTCATATACTGTTACCTCTCCACCAGTTAGTTCAAGCTCCGATAATTACATAGGATAGGTTTTTTAAAACAGTTTGGTATGAACTAAACTACCTCAGTCCATATCTCTACTGCACACGTAACAGGATACAGGTAAATAGGTTAGTCTAAAATAGTGTTTAAAACTGCTTTTTCACAGTCGGAAATAAATAACTCGCATTTAGATATGTTTTTTTTATATAAATTGATATTTTAACTGCTATTATTAACATATATTAACTTTTGCTATCACTGCTACGGAATAACGACAGTTCTGCACATTTGTAGCGCGAAATTTCTGTCATTTGGAAGTAGGGAAAAATTTGAAGTTATTACTTCCTTGTCGTATCACGCTATTTCTTGCTGGACACTACGTAGAGCGACAATACGTAGCCGACATTTCGTAGCTGCGACACTACGTAGCTGGGGCCTTCGGGCCGATGGTCTTCCGTCTCAGACCGCTCGGCCAGTCAGTTGACGTCAGAAACGAAGTAATTATTATATTAATGCCTTGACTGTATGCAAGCTAAATGCATGGGTGTAGTGAAGATTAGTAAACAATAATAAAATAAAGCTGAGATAATTAAATTAAAAATAATTTGAATATAAAGCAGCATTTGCCATGAAAAGGGACTATGTTTACCTCCCCCAAAATGTAACAATTGTATTTAGCTGATTGTAACAATTGTATTTAGCTGATTGTAACAATTGTATTTATCTGATTGTATCAATTGTATTTACCTGATTGTAACAATTGTAGATTCATGATTGTAACATTTCTAGATTCATGAATGTAACATTTGTATTTACCTGATTGTAACAATTCTAGATTCATGAATGTAACATTTGTATTTACCTGATTGTAACAATTGTCGCTATTTTCTACTGTTCAGAATCCAATTTAAATAATGCGAGAAGAAAACAAATATTCTTTAAATCCTTACTTTATAACGACTCCACAAACTAAAATAGTAGTTGTCTTCTTTAATTGTATATAGTTACATACATACAATATGCTCTTACCTATAAGAGGCATCTGAACGAAATAAAAAATGTTATACATTTTCAAAACAGAATTAGGTTTCCTCGTGGAATTGTTTGATTCATTCAGTAAGTGTGGGAATTGTCAGTATCACATTTTTAACAAGATGAGACAACCTATTCTACGAAGAATATATATAAAATCATTTGAGCAACTTATTCGGAAAAAGTGCATTTCCATCAAGAAAAAATATATAACACATAGTGAAGTTTAAGCATAAAACTATCACTGAAAATTGTTTCTGTAGATTAGGAAATCTCACAAATATTGAACGTTGAATCAACGTTTAAAGAACGTTGTGCTTTCCACCGTTTTAGAATGTTTAAGAGCACAATTTAAATTCAACGTTTAATAAACGTTTAATACAGGTCATTCTTTAAATGTTTATTAAATTACGTTGATAAAACGTATATTTCAACGTCACCAAATACAACGTTGTCAAAATTCAACGTTTTCAACGTTTATA
>JAGDQP010038250.1:6351-18243 GCA_022664845.1 Lepisma saccharinum
CATATCTATGTTATTATTATATTATACATTGAACGTACATTCAATCCTAAAACAGTTATTCATCTACGAGCCTTTACCTGGATTCGAACGTCTGTTCGTTCTTGATCTACGGCAATTGAATAAACACTTTGTTAATATTCATACCGCAACTAGCTTTTTAATCTTTACTTACATTCGCACATCGGTTCAAATTTTAATTTATGGCAAGCCAATACAACTTTTGCTAACATCGACTAGCTTTTTCATTTTTACTGGGATTCGAACACCGGCTCGTTGTTCATTTACGCACAGCAAATACAACTTTTGATAATATTTCAACCACGCCTTTACCCGTATTCGAACGTCTGTTCGTTCTTGATGTAAGATAATTAAATAAAATATTTCTTAATATTCTTAACCCAACCAGCTTTCTTAATCTTTACTTGGATTCGTACACCGACTCGTTTTTTCATTTCCCACAAGTGAATACAACATTTGCTAACGTCAACTAGCTTTTTTAATCTTTACCTACAATTGAACATCGGCTTGTTGATGATTTACGCCAATAATACATTTGTCAATATTCGAATCCCAACTAGTTCGTTAATTCCACGGTTCCTATACTTCAATTCCAATATCGGCTCGTTGCTGATTTATGGCAAGTGAATACATCCTTTCAAAATATTCAAACCTCAACATGATTATTATTCTTTACCTGGATTCGAACACCGACTCGTTCATGATTTATGCGGAGTGCATACAACCTTTGCTAACACCAACTAGCTTTTAATCTCCAGCTCCTTTACTTGAATTCGAACATCGGATGGTTATTGATTTACGATAATAATGCATTTGTCAATATTCAAATCCCAACTAGTTTGTTAATTCCACGGTTCCATTACTTCAATGCCAACATCTGTTCGTTCTTGATCTACGACAAGTGAATATATCCCTTCCCAATATTCAAACCCCAGCATGATTCTTAATCTTTACCCGGACTCGAACATCGGATTCTCCATAAATACATCCCCCTTGAAACCACACATCTCACACTGCGACCCTCGATTCGTTCATGATCTATACAAACCATGTACTGTAACCAAACCCATGTTCAATTCATGCATCATCCATGTACCTCAGATAACGTGCAATAACAACTAACTTAACCATACACGCCGCCAAAGTCTTCTGCGCAACGACATCTTCGTCATTACAGCTTGCGTGTATCCTAGCCTTGCGTGTGTCCCGCCCTTGCGTGTGCCAAGGTCACTTGCATGAAAGCCAGCGTTTTCTAGAGCAATTATGTGTTATTATCCTCCAATTATGGGTCATTACCTATTTGGCTTTCTCGAGATAATTATAGGGTACGCAGTTCATGCCTCGAGGGCTAGTTCTCTTTGGAGCTCCCCCACCTCCAAAATGGTCTATAAAGTATAAGGTAACTACTGATATGGGATTGGGAACTGACAAATACTGTTCAACTTGATGAACTTATTGTGATTTATCAATTACCATATTATGGTCACCGTATTAAAGAGGTAAAACTGATTCAAAAGCTAAGCCCTGCTAATGCTGGCAAAGCCCTCGCACAGCTCCCGTGACGTGCACATAGTTAAAAAGTATTTATTTCTTGCTTTTTTTTAAAGGGGGAAATGTGATTTTCTGTTTGACGACTTAGGAATGGGTTTTCAGATTTGACAGGTATTATACTGTTTGCGATTGTATGTTATACAGTCAAAAATTCAGATTTTTAACTGTTATCATATAGATTTTAGTAATTTTGCACTTATTGTGTTTTTGCACTCACATTGACATATGTTCTTTTCAGCCTGTAAAAACACAGTAAGTGGCATTTCTTGAAGTAAAACCATTAAAAACTACGTAACAATATTTAACAACACTTGTAAACTCAACATAGGCCTATAATTTTGAAAAAAAAAAAATGAAAAATCTGATTTATATATTATAGGTTCATAAAAGCGATACGGGGGGGACTAGTCTACAGCATTCTACTTACTCCCCATTATCACTGCAGCATACACAAAACGATGGAAAGTAATGGCGAAGAAACAGAAACAGATGTTACGTTTCTTATATTAGTAGGCGTACCTATTTTCAGGGATCCCTCCACGTGGGGCATCGTTTTCCGCACTTAACATCGCCGCCCCACACTAAAATTCCGCCCCGCACCTTACCCGCACTTAAAATTGCCGCGTTAATACGTGAAAAGAATAAAAATACTCCGAGTTGGTGAAGTACTTCTCCACTGACAAGACCATTTACTCTTTTCCCCAACATGCCCAACTTGGCTCAAATTTACTGCGTTATAGGCTACTGCCTACTGTACCTGTTCATACTGCTGACTGTGAGCGCGATTTCTCAAAACCGGGTAATATTTAATCAGTAGTGGAAGAAATTCCTGGAGGAATCCCTGTATAATTTTACTGAGGCTTTGAATTCCAATGTTCCATATAAAAATAAATAGACCTAATGTCCAACGCCCAGCAACATGGAAAATTGAATACCCTATGCTGCTTGTAGGCACAAAGTGCCGCTAAATCAACTAGATGAGAACCATGTGTCAGGTGTCGTGTCTGCAGGCATAAAGACGAACTAAAGGAACATTGGCTTACCTTTTGTTTCTTTATTTCCTTCCTCTGTTCCATTTTCGTTATTGTTTCTAAAGTAATGAAATTACTTTACCAAAGACAACTATGCATCGTCACCAAACAACGAACACTGATCTATAGACAAAAGAATTAACCCGAGCCGGCTATCGAGATTTTTCCCCCATGAAACTTACGAACGGATAATATTTCCTGGGTTATGATTGGTTGTTAAGAGTCTACGGTTAAATTTTTGGCGGTTATTGATGTATGTTATCTCTGGTAGTACATATTTCTATAACGGATTCAAAGGATCGTGTAATTTTTATCTACGAAAGAACACATTTCATTATATCGGAAAAGTGTAATGTCCTATTGAAACAACAGATAAACGTGCAGTTAGTTGCATATTTTAAAACTATATGAATGCAACCGAAAACGTTTGAAAACTAAATATAGTTAAATAGTTCCTTCACCTCAAAATTGGCAATGGTCTTCCCTGCAATCTAGGAGACACCTATACGTATTAACTCTGGCTTAATATCATATACTGGCAGTTATATGGAATTGAGTAACCCATTGCATAATGAATGTATTGAATCAGTAAGACTTAGTTTGACACACTAAACGCGTTTAAATGCATAATCCGAGAAAAGTAAGGTACTCACATAAATACCACTCCACACTTTAAGAATTATAGTTCCACACTCCTTTCCTACAGTTCCACAAAGTGTGGAGTACTCCACTCAATTTTAGGCCCTGGCACATTATGCGCTTAAACCTATTTAAATTTTAAATGGACAGATATATTTTTTTTCTACACGAATATAACTACTTTATTTCCAATTGGCCTAAATGAAAACGAATTATTATTTCTGAATGTAAGAATACTTATTTTTATGTATATTTCTCTTTGCCATTGAGGGACAGTTTTATAACTATGGATCTAACACGATAAAATACCTTCGCATCAAATAATTCTAATCAAAGATGTGTGTTTTCTTTTATATTTCTAGAATACATAAACTACACGAAAGAGCGTCTTACATAGTGAAATATTTTTTCACGGAATAATATTAAATGATCATTCATTTGTAAAACGATACATTACTTTCTTTCTTATATTGCTTAGTACAATAAGATGCACAAGAGATCGGCATTTTCTTCTCAAATACAAACGAATCAGCTAAAACAATGCCAAAGAGCGAAGCACAGCGGCCATATGATAGCAACTCACAATACGTGTTGTTGCCAAACAAACATTCTCTCGCTCAACTTTCAACTCGCGCCGCATCAGCAGCGCCAATACTGACTCTAGTGGAGAGGTTTTATAACTTTATGATTGAAACCCATAAGAGAAAATAAATTTAAACTTGTAAGACGAAATTAAATCAAATCAAATATATGTTTTAGAAACAAACCATTAGTCTTTATTTTTTTTGTATGAAACGTTATGTTCCCATGTGCAATTCACCAAATATAAGATATTGGGTTAGAAATTTTATTACTAACCATGTAACAGGCTCTAGAGCTAGGCTCTTGCGACCACTCCAGACAAGATTTTTAGAAAAACAAAAGTTTCTGACTGGGATGATTTCTCAAGCTGCTTCCTCGGGACGTTCAGGGCATTAAGGAAAGTGATTGAATGGGACTGGATAGGAAGAGAGGATAGTTTGAAAAGGTATTTCCCCAAGGTCTGGTCGTCCAGGGATGTGATCGTTGGGAGTGATGAACGCAGGCCGGACGCGGAAAACTCTATCCAAATTTTTAATCCCAGAAGAAACTCATATGACTGTCACCGACTGTTTCATGAGGAAGTTAGTAGAAAATCTAGAGCTCGCTTTCTCACACACACATAGCAATAAACCAAAATTCCAAATGAACATGGCTGGACTCGAACTCGACACTAGGGGGATGAAAGTCATAGGAACTTTTTCCTAAGGAATACCCTACCAAAGTTCCTGTTTCCTAAGGCTGAAAAAAAAAATCTATCTATTTTCCTATCCCGGGAATGACGGGAGGTCAAACCCGCAAGAAGCTAATGGGGATCGAGGATATCAAACTGTCTCAGAAATGAAATGTTCTGGTTTGAAAACAAAATATAAACTTTATGCCAATCTTAACTCAAATGCACAAAAACAAAAGTAAGGTCGTGAACCAAATAGATTGGTTTCTTTTAGGAAACATTTGAATACTTGAATTGTTGCATAGATCTTGACTAACAGGGATTCAAAATGTTAAAATTATAGAAAGTAGTAACTACTTTAAGAAATACACAATTAATGCAAGCTAATTCTTCCCCTTTTCTGTCCTCCCCTCCTTATTATGCTCTCAAGAAAAACATGGAAAAAACTAATTTTACATTACCCAAGAGCAGACGGACATAGTTAGATTCTTTTACACAACAATTTAGTTCTCTTTGATTTAATCTATCTTTTTGTTGATTATTATTTAAACCAGCTGATGAATTCTCTGTGTACAAACAGAAAAAAAATCACTGAACATCCAGTTGAAGGCAGTCAAATGTTCAGTTCCATATGGAACAGCAAAACATAAGCATCAGGATGAATTAAGCCTTGTTCACAAAGAAGAATTGTTCAATTTTCGTTCCTTACTTGTTATTGTTTGTTCTAGTCGGTTCTCCTCATAGAGTTGGGAATATAAATAGAGGGAACCTTAGGCTGTTTTGTTGGAGAGGGGAATGAAGCCAAGAGACGGAAGGGACGAGGCATTTCGGCCATGTTGTGTGGACCCATATTCAGAGACCCTCTTTTCCGAGTATTGCCTCTCTCAGGTGCACTCATCTTCTATCGACAAAGGCAATCCTCACAGTACTCGGTATAGATGGGCTCTAATGGGGCCACACAAGATGGCTGCGGATGAACCGAATTTGGCTTCATGTGACGTCATGTATGTTCTCTCTATTTTCTTCCTAACTCTATGGTTCTTCTGATGTTTCGATATGTAGAAAATACTTCTCTGAAATATGAGCAATAAGAATACTGAATTTATGATCACGGAAATAATATTTCTATTGAAGCGATGTTATTCAATGCTGTTCTCCAAGTTGAACAAATGTATTAGTGGGCATAAGGTGTAATATACAAAGTGTATCCAAGATATGTTTAGCTCATATGCGAGTCCGCATTCTACACATTATTGAAATAAAAAAATATATAATGTTTGGCTCTTTGGCTACGAATGAGTTTGATTTACTACAGGGTAAGTCAAAATGATGTACCCGATTTCATAAATTTATTTTGTGAAATATAATGAGCATATCTGAATGTAATACATGTGGTAAGAAGGGTAACCCTCAAAGTTTTTTTCAGCCACATCACAAGTGCTCTATGTGAGCAGCTCGCGTAACACGACACACATCAAGCCGATAGTCTATCTCCTGCCAAACCTTGTGTAGTGTGTCACGGTCAATCTCTGCAATGGCTGCTATGATGCGGGCGCGAAGGTCACCTAATGTTGTTGGAAGTGGTGGTACGTAAACACGATCCTTTATGAAACCCCACAAAAAGAAATCACACGGGGTCAGATCGGGGGAACGAGGTGGCCAACGAATGAGAACTCGATCCTCCTGAGATGCACGGCCTATCCAGCGCTGTGGCAATGCCTCATTGAGATGATCCCGAACGCTGCCATGGTAATGCGGAGGGGCACCATCCAATTGAAGAATGAAATCTGCACTATCCTCTTCGAGCTGTGGAAGGAGCCATTGTTGCAGCATATCAAGAAAAACATGTCATGTCACAGTAGGTTCAAGGAAGAAAAAGGGCCCATAAATCTTTTCAGGGGAAATGGCACAAAACACATTCACCTTGGGTGAATCGCGTTGGTGTTCCACAATTGCGTGGGGATTATCAGTTCCCCAGATCCTTACGTTGTGTCTATTCACATTCCCAGAAAGGTGAAACACCGCTTCATCACTGTAACGTAATCTTTCGGCGAACCCATCCTCTTCCATTAACGTGAGAAAATCAGCACAGAAAGACGCTCGAGCAGCATAATCAGTGTCTCTTAAGGCTTGTAGCAGTTGCAAGCGATAGGATTTCATTTGTAAACGTTTCCGCAGAATTCGCCATACAGTTTTCTGTGGCATTTCAAGTTCCCTCGCTGCCCGGTAGGTAGACTTCTGTGGACTCCGCACAAAACTGGCGCGAACACGTTCCACTGTCTCTTCCTCAGCTGAAGGACGGCCAGTCGATTTTCGCTTACAGATGCAGCCCGTATCTCTGAATTTTTCATACCACGTACGAATGGTTTTTCCAGTAGGTGGGTCTCTGCCATACTTGGTACGGAAATGCCGTTGAACACTCATCACAGAGTTGTTTACATGGTAATCCAGCACACAGAACGGTTTCTGCTCTCCAGTCAGCGCCATTTTCGTTAACTGCTTCTAGCGCCGCGTAGCGGTAGACAATGCAACCACGCGGGACATAAACTAAACTCAACTAAACTTTGAACTTTTGCCTTTCCTTGCGCATAGCTCACATTAGGATATGTTCATTATATTTCACAAAATAAATTTATGAAATCGGGTCCATCATTTTGACTTACCCTGTATTTACAAAAGGTTAAATCCAGTATAGTAGGTACGTTTTCCTATAATAGTAATTCAAGCACCTCATAATAAATATTATTGGTAAGGTTGAAGACTTGCGGACACACCTAGAAACACCCGGGAAACGTGTTTTCCTTATGTATTTTGACCTTCTGATGGCCGGTTTCACCGTCCTTCCTTAAATGTTAAGGAAGCGTTAAGTCCATTTAACGCTTCCTCACAGCGCAAAAGTGTTTCACCAACCTCCCTCAAGGTTAACAGCTCCTCAAACTCGCCCTTAACTTAAGGACGCGATTTTGCTCCTTTAACTGTTTAACGCGACCTTAAATTACGTAGGAATATGGCGGACAACTATGCTGATTCTAGTGTATGATTTATATTTTCCTATATACGTATCCTTGTACTTTCGGAAATAACGTTGCTTTCTTACCTAGCAATGTCAATGTGATGGTCGATAATGTTTATACAAGAAATACTTAAGAAGATGCATTCTTTGGGCAATTTTACAGGCAACACATTTGTGTGCAATGTATAATGTGTAAATAACACAGTAGATTATAGTTTCCTACTGTGTCTTCAACAAAAGAAAGGAAAAGGCAATCTGAACTCTGATATATAAGGCTGATGTCGGGAATGTCTGATATCGTCGCTTTACTATTTCTTCGAGTACGTGTCCTTAGCGGTTCCCATAATTCCTTTTAAATATTCTTGGTAGAACACTTTCCAGTAATGCACTTGTATATATACAATTTACAAAACTGTTTCAGAAAGGGGTGGGCAATGTATTTGTTTCTTTTGAATTCTCGGGTTGTAGTGACTATTACTAGTTATATAACTATGACTTTCCACATTAAAACGACTTACATCTTAGTCAAAGTTACTCATAACATTGAGTATAGTCGTCGGGAATAGTTAAGGGAAAGCATTCCATAAGTAGAACTTTTCGTAGAAAGCTCCCTTGTACACTATTTATAAAGTGATTCCATTGTGGATGTAAACAGCTATACATTTTCACATTGTATTGCACAAAAGAACTGCAGACATAATGCGCTCATATATGTACATAGAGCATTGAGATGCTTTATTATTCCGTTGAATGCTAAACCTCCTTAACTACAGACAAAACGTAATTCATGTCCATTTTTAAATAGATCACAAGCCAAATCTAGCAAAACGAGTCTGTATTTATCGGAATAAAGAGAACATTGCAATTAACTGTAATTCTTTCTGTAAGTAACTTCTGTTATATGGCATTGAACTACTCATTTCTAATGTAGTTATTTGCATTATTTCGGTTCCGTACAATGCAGAAGAATGTGATGTAAAATCAAGGAGTGATGTGGGTACACCAACACACATGCGCCCATGAAAAAGTGTCCTTGCATTCTTTATGCCCTTCCCACTCGATTATCACTCTCTGCATTGGATGGAACCAAAATAATTACACTGGAAGTACATTCACCCAACATAGGGAAAGAATGGGCGAAGTTCCGCACAGCCGATACAGCCACTGTAGCTTTAATTGCAAACAGTAAAAAAAAAAAAAAAAAATGTACAAAATAACCTAACCTACTGTAAACAATAAAAAAGAATGAACAGAAGGTAATTTGATCGGGTCTGCGGAATAAAAACCGAAAGAATTAAAATAGTATAGTCCGCATCAACATACTCGAGGAATGTTTTTATAGCTTCATCTGCTTCTATTTGCACGGTGTCGAAACTATACAAGGTGATCGTACCAATGGTTGATCAAATAAGTAAAATTTCAAGTGTAAACAAGAACTGACGTTTATATAAAAATACTTATTTGGTCTACGAAACAAAGCCTGAGACAGCGCAGAAAACTAAAATTAAATACGGAAAAATAAAAGGTATTTTGTTTACTACTGTATCGAATATAAACATGATTACCGTTTGTTTCCCTTATTTGTCAACCACTGGCGACTGGCCCATTACAGGTACGGACACCCTACACTGACACTTACTTTCCGGCAGTCCGACGATAGATAAGAAACATTTATGCGTTCTAATGTACAATATTTAATTTGAATTATAAGCATTCATTTGTAGGCGCCTTAAATACAGTACAACAAATACTATACACGGGGGAAATTAGGCCGAATTTGTTTACTTTCTACTCAACGCATTGTGATTGTCATTTATTTGTGGCCAATCTCGCGGATCAACCAATCGCAATTCTTGAAAATAGAACAGCATGTATGAGAAATTACACATTCAGGAATACGAATGCTTTAACGTCTCGTTTGTTAAGGGACCCTTAAATCGTAGCGTTAAATGTTCATGCAATGGAAAAGACTTAAGGGACGCTTAAATATTTATGTAAGCGTTAACTAACGCGCCCTTAACCGAAATTTAAGGAAGGTTGGTGAAACCGGCCATGAGTCGATTTATGCCACTCTGAACCGGCACAAGTGCACCGTTCCCGAGTTATGATACACACGTCGAAAATATTACTTTTTCGGACTCACCAAGAAACACCCGGAAAACGTGGTAAAAATTCCGATGAGGTGAAATGTACAATATGTAGTGATGTAAATTGTAACATAAGACTTAACAAAGTGTAAATTGAAATTTAGATCATTGTGGTAAAAATCAGGGGTGGAATGGAGGGTATACGCGGGTACACGCCGTGTACCCACCTAATAGTATAAATCACAGCGTGTACCCACCTCAGTGCATAAATATAAAGGAACGTGTTCCCAAATCCGGATTTTTATTGAGCAGCGTGTACCCCCCAAAAATCTTACCATTCCAGCCCTGGTAAAAATGCCTTCTAATTTATACACAAGGATAATTAAACAAGTCAGAGTTTCTCTTGTGTTCTCATAGATACTTAAATAACTTACATTAGGGCGACCGTATCAAATTTTTGACCAAATAAGGAAAATTTCAGGTTTAAACATGAACCCACGTTTATATAATAAGAGGGAAATAGTTTTATTATTCTACAAAACAAAGCCTGAGCCAGTGTAGAATAGGTCAAGTAAAAAGCAGCTCGCATTTATTTCGGTTGACAAGATAATAGAAAAATACATTGCTGAAGGTGTAGTTGCACCAACAGTTTATCAGTTGTACTAGCCAACTGTGAACTACGATTGTTTCAGTGTAGATTTAACGTGGATTGTTCTTTGGACAATAGGGAATAAAATGATTAATCCTGTACCTTCTACTAGACATGCATTTATCTCTTGTGTTAGTTTTAACTCAGTCTTCTTACTGTGCTCTCTGGTCTCTTCTAGATCCACTTTACACACTTTACGTGACTGGGGACAGTGCACTTGCTGATTGCACAGAATTTAGGGACTATACTATTTAACCTTACCGAGATATAAAACTACTGTATTCAAAATAAACTCTATTATTCAAATTTGTTCCCCTTATTGGACAACCACAGGCGTCTGGTCCATTTCTGCTACGTAACCCTGTATGTTCATAGAGTACATGAGTGTAAAGTTTAATGTATGTACTACCAGAGAGTGCTTAATGTTACTTACACTAAAGTAAGACTAGACTATGTATCAGATACTAGTGAAGAAAACGCACTGACGAAGACGATGCGACGTTTGTGTCATATCTCGGGAACGGTGCACTTGCGCCGGTTCAGAGTGGCATAAATCAACTCAGAAGGTCAAAATACATAAGGAACACATGTTTTCCGTGTGTTTCTAGGTGAGTCCCAAAAAGTTGTGAGTGAGTCAGTCTCGAATATGTATAGTCATTTGCATACATATATGTAAATTAATTTGTGTATTTGTTTGGTAATTTAATCTAATATTGAAATTAAATAATTGTGAATATTTAAAATGTTGTATAATGCCTATTTTTCCTCTATGCTTTCATTCTGTTCTGCCGGCAGTTTTCTCTTTCTTTACTTTTTCTCTCTTTTAGAATTAAGGATTTTAAGATTTATTAATTATGTAATTTTTATAGTTGTAATGCATAACATATGACTTTTGAATTAGCTGTGTATTTTCGAAACTCCGAAAGGAGTTGAGCGGCGTTGGAGTTGTGTTGGACAGATCGCCAGAGAACATTGACACTGTGCAATGGGTAAAGATAGGAATTTTCCATGCCTGTCTCTGTGTCTTTTTCTTTTTTCCCCGCAGAAGTAGAAGCAGACTACAGAAGAAGATTGGAGCCTGATGGCGAAAAACGCCGAAGCATCTTTCGGAGTATGAAGACACAACGAGGGTTGGGGGTTTGAACCCTGTAAGTTTAAATTAGGAGTCGGTGTTCTGGATCATCTCGCAGACTGGACACGCTCATGGAGGATCCGCATACAGGCAGAAAAAACAAAATGTGCAGTTTTCGGCCGCAGACAATTCCACATACAACTGCCACTCTATTTCATGCACACTCCACTCACATTCCATCCAGAGGCAACTTACCTAGGAGTCACATTAGACCATCGAATGACCTTCCACACACATCTGACGTCATTGGCCAAAAAGACAACAAGAAGAATAGCTATCTTATACCCCCTCCCCCGCTCACCTGCGCTTCAATTTAAAACCAGAACTCACATATACACACACATGATCAGATCCGCAATGGCATACGCAGCTCCAGTCTGGCTCCATGCTGCGAAATGTCACCTTCATCACCTGCAAGTGACCCAAAACAGGGCCCTCAGAGCTCTCACAGGCCACGAACGAGATACCAGAATCCAGTGCTGCCGGACGCATATATGTAAAATCCACACCAACAGTGTTC
>JAGDQP010038251.1:0-18243 GCA_022664845.1 Lepisma saccharinum
TATGAAATTGCGAGTTCCATAAGCCATAGAGTTAGTTAGTTAGTTAATATCTTAAACGTAGTAGCGTTAGGGTTACCTACTCCCAGATGAAATTTTCCGACGACATCCAGGAACGCAACTAAGGGGAAGTTAAAGGGACATTCCGGACATTGTATTCTGTGGATAGAACTTACGATGTTTTCCGATAAAAACGTGTCAATTCCTGACAGTCCAGAAAAATTCAGGACGGTTGGTAACCCTAAGGAGCGTCGATAGGCATTTCTCAATTTCGAAAATCATATCCTTGGCAGTTAAGCAACCCTATACATCTAAATTAAATAACATATATATTTTAGGGCTTATTTTCTGTAATTTTAGACCAGCACAATTATTGGACGGAAAAATACTAAAAGCATGAATATAGGCCTCCTTGTGTTTGCTTAGTTCAGTCATAATTCAAACACAAATTTTAGTCAAAACTTCAGGTTGCATTTTGTCAAAACCGAAGAGTTTCTCGACTAATATCTAATAAGGCTTACACGCTTAGTTTGGTGAAAGCTTTCTCTTCCAGCACTGCCAGTACGTTCAGCCACAAAGGAAAGTTCCAAGTTTTATGATAGTAAAGAGTCTGGTGATAAAAAATAGCGTTATTCTAAAAGTTTGTTTTTTCAACTGATTTTGGTCAGTTGCATAGTAGACATCATTTCTTGAGTTGTTGTCCACTGCGGAGGGAAAGGGCGAGCCTCAAGATGGCGATCAGGTAAAACAAAACTTTAAAAATCATGATTTACTCTGAAACCGTCAATCGTATCAAAAACTGAAACAAAAGCTATTTTTAATTAAACGAAGTAAATTTTTGGTTTTGTGAAGAAATTGTCTAAACATAACCGTTTTCAAGTTATTGAGCCACGAAACTGGTTTTATTCGTATGTCTTCTGCTTGACACATTTTGAAAAAAGCCCGTTGCTCCTAAAGCGTTCGCCGTATCGAAAAAAAATGTTTCAAATCAAGATTGTTTCTCGTTATATATGGAACATTTTTATTTTCTTTATAAAATTGCCTAAATATAATCCTTTTCTAGCTATTGACGGAAGAAGCTGTTTACCTGCTTGTCCTGACATTGCTCGAGCGGTATTTATTTAATATTTCAACTTCCACTTTTGAACTGCATTTTGCATGGTGTAACTAGACTTCCTCTTTGGTCGCTAGTAAACTAAGAAGTAATTGGAGGAGAATTACGTGGATGATGATGAAAATAAGAATCAGATGAATCAGAATCGTCATTTCTGTTGCAGGGTTTTGAATACTGTAAGGCTGTGGCGCTCAACCTTGTTTTGTCCAGAGGCCACATTAAAATTTAGAAGAATCTTCGCGGGACAGAACATGAGTTTATGTTATTCGTATGGGTTCCATTCTGTCTTCGCTCAGACGAAGTGAATTTAGTGTACAGATTAAGAAGGAGAAATAAAATAAAGACTTCTTTCGACAGGTTTATTTTAAACAAGGCCAGGTCTGGCCCGCGGGCCATAAATTGGGCATCACTGCTGTAAGTGATAATAGAATCAAAGCAGAACCGAAAAAATCAACTACTTCGACCATGGCAGACAACAGAAGAGGAAAGGTTTGTATTACTTTAAAAATGTTCATCAAAAAGACATGATGTCAAATTTCAGTGAACAGTTCCTTAATAACATTAATGAATTCTCTTTCAATTGGAAAAATGTTGGTCGGAACTTTTCAGAGCGCATGCCTATGCATTACCACCCAAAATGCTCGAGCTCGTTTTGATGTGTCCCACTTTGCACCTGTTTGAGTTACCCTTTGGGCCCCCTCCGCAAAGAAATTGTGGCTACGTTACTGCTCTATTTGCAATGCCACTCTCGCACTTGGCTTCTTTCCCTATTTTCCTATAATTTAGTGCAATTCTGTTGATAACAATAATTGAATACAACAGTAATGTGTAACACACTTTTTAAGAGAAGAAAAGAGATTTTATAACTTTGTTTGAATATCACTCAAACTACGACCAATAGATGGCTGCAGCTTTAAAGATGTATATTTGACTCGTTTTCTTTTCAGATACCAAAATGGTTTAAGGTGTGATTATTCAGTTTCATTAGCCTTAAACTATCTTGTGGGACGTTTTTGCAAGATATGACATTCTTTTTATCACTTTATGCAGTATTAAGAGTAAGTAGACTACGCACAATCTTCTAAATACACTATTTCAGTGGCATTAAAATTCAGCGGCACCGCCCGATAAGGAGTCGTGAAGGCCCTCCGTTACGATATTTTGAATATTTTTGTAAGAGCATAATATCGGTGTTCTATGCCGTTGCTCTATTAGACAAATTTCCGAAGTATTAACAAGCGTCTGCCGGCAGCATTTGAGGAACAGCCGAATGCACCCGAGACTTATGTAAAAAAGGACGGAAAAGACTTTAACAGCACACAGTTTAGAAAATATTTTAGTTTCACATTTGTTGTGTAGATGCACATTGATCTATTTATACACGATTCTAAAATTAAGAGAGGACAAAAAGGAACAGACTCAGACATTGAATGGTCAATTGTTCGTAGACGCGGAAGATGTAGATTTAATAGGAGACGATATAGATGTACAGCGAAGTCATAGTAGAAGCTTGCGATCAAATAGGTCTGCAGGTGAATGCAAAGAAAACAAAACACAAGATAACACCGCAGAGAATAAAGGACATAACTGACAATAATTATGAATAAGATAATGGGAAAGTAAACACATTTAAACACTTGGGCACATATGCAACAAACCAGAACCAGGTCACGATATAAATAAAAAGTCACTTAACCTATGCCAACTCATGTTTATATTCAGTCCACAAACTCTTAACCTCGAGTTTAATATCTAGAAACATAAAATCGAAAATATACAGAGCAGTTATTCTGCCTGTAATTTCATGGTTGCGAAAGTTCGGGTACAAAACGCAAATGAACATAAATTGCGAGTGTATGAAAATAAAATTTTGAGAAAGTTAGACGGGCCGAAACCGGACGAGATGACCGGAGAATGGAGGAGACTGCGTAGTGAACAGTTCCACACACTGTATGATTCAACCAATATTATACGAATATTGAAATCATGACAACTAAGAATGGTTACGCAAAGGAGCTCTGATGGAAGAAAAACGAAGGGTATATTATAACGTGTTTGGTAAGCAAGAGGGAAAGAGGCCGGTGGGGATACCGATACGTCGTTGGGATGGCATTAATCCAGATATCGTCAAGCTTTACATTCATATACATTTGACGCAAGTCGGATGTCACAGAAGGGAGGGAGAACGTCACGTTTTCAATCTCTCCGCCTCCCCCACTTTGAGCGATAAATGTTCACTCCAGAGAGATATTCAAGCATAATATTTGACTCCTATATTAAGAAAAGTACATATGATACTCTCTGCTAATATCTTCAATATTCGCATCCTACTTTTGTCATAGACCGAGCCAGAGGGTAAAATTACAACTGTTGCCAGCTACCTTGATATTTTTAAATATACTTTTCAATTCTTCTTCTTCTCCGAAATCGACACGATGGGTCCAAAACGTACCTTCTTGAAATCTTGCCCAACGATAGTCGATAACTTTCCCTTCGAGGTATCATTCATTTCCTTGCGATAGTTAGGGAGGGGCAAATAAGTGGTCAACGTCATTTTTTTTTATTCTAAAATATTATACAGGATGTTCTACAGGGATATCGATATCCGATGTATATCATTAGGGATTATTCCGACTTTTCTTATTTCGGACACAAATGTGTAGACTATAAATTAGCAAGCTTTTGTACGCGTACGATATTTACAAGTGTTGCCAGCTATCTTCATATTTAAAAAATAGCATTTTAAAAATATTATTTGGTCATCTTCTTCTACAAATTAGGCACAATGGGGACAAAGCTTAACTCCTAAAATTCCAGGGTCCATAGCACTTGCAATGATATATCATTCATGCTCCTGCGATAATGTATGGGGACACTAGAGCGACCAACATCAAGGTCTACAATTTTATCGAAATTCCTGCTCGGCGTATAAAGGCTAAGTTAGATCAGATAAGTTTGTACTATACTGGGATAGTTAAAGCTAGATCAGCTTAATTAGATATTTTAGTTGATATTAGGTTAGATCAGCAGTAATACTTCCTCTCTGGCTCCCATCATCTGCTGTTACACCTGGCATGGAACTGATGAAACAACCTATAATCCAAAGATAAATTTTGCATACAGAAGCGCTGTTTATGTTTAAGCTTATATTTTATATTTGGTGTGGTGGCAGTGGTGGAGAGGCGAATGGGACCTTTGACGACGGCAGACAGCAGTGGAGGCACGATGATGTGGTGAACGGTCCGTGGTAGCAACTGCACGAGGTTTGGGACCCGCGTCGACAGCGAAACGATGTACCTATTAGCCCGAGTACTGGTGCCAGGTTGGGTAACGTTCATAAGTCCTAAATTACAGAAACCCTAAATTGCAGAAGTCCTAAAAAAACTTTCACAAGTCCTAAACTTTAGGACTTGTGCAATTTAGGATTTCTGCAATTTATGACTTTACAAGTTTCGTCCCTTTGCTTTAGTTCTCAAAATTGCCGCAGACACGAGAACCACCACCACTTCTGTAAACCAAACGTTACAAATACAGTGGATATTTCGTCCACCATATTGAAGTGATATTGATAAGCTTGAGAAAATTCGTTTAGATTATCTATAAATCCCAAATTGTCATATATGTCTTTTTATCTTTATGACAAAAAGTGATTGCTTGTGAAAAGGACACTACATTATTTTGAACTGTCTCGCATGGTACAAATATTATTGACTGCTTTAGATTATGGAAGTGAGATTTCAACATGCAAGTGTTCCTTTTAATAATAATAATAATAATAATACATTAGATAATTATAATCAATTTCACACATTAAAAAAAATTATTTCACTTCAAGTGAATTATGACTGGATGTTTTGGACACTTCGAGCTATTTCTAGAAAGTCAGTCCCGTTCTATGCTAGCTGTTAATAGTCAGTCTAAACTTCATCAGAAATAAAATTTTCAAGAGTTATTTGGCCTTTTCCATAGTTAGTTCTCATAGAAAGCCTTACGGAAATAATTGACAAATGCGTTATGTAATTTGTATCTTAATGAGAAGCTTCCCAATTGTCCTCACGATTCTGGGTCAACACCGAAAATTTTTAGAACCCACACCGGAAATTGAACCAGGAACCACGTGCCAGGTGATAATAGATTATCATTATTATTAGCGAGGTTATGTAGAGACGTGACCTACAGCTTAAAATGGGACCTGAACAACTACTCGCCTTTTATCCGAGGCTTTAGGCTCCCAGCAGGTAATATCCGGCCTGTTATGGAGAGTTTCTTTACCAGTTTGTGTTTTTCTATTATTATTATTAGCTTCAAAAACTCCCAAGTTGAAATTTATGCGGACTCTAAACCGTTGGGAATTCTTGTTGAAACAATGAGCAATTTTGCTAAGCTATCCCCCAAGTCTAAAATCCCGTCGGCATTGCATTCCCTACTTGGGTGACTACCTGCGACAATGTCTTTCCAAGGTATCTCCACACCCATATCAATAATAATAATAATAATAAAAATAATGTGTCTTTCCGAGATTTAGCAACCAGTCTTGTAGACCTTGACCACCCAGTTTTTGCTCATCAACACAAAAGCTATTTTGACGTAGGAGTTATTCCAGTAAATTCATTAAATCCCTGCTAGCTATAGAGCCAGGATACGTGCTTGACTACAATTGATTCTTATATTCAATTAAATCCATCAATTTCGCTATTTCAGGACCCACAAATTAGGAACAAAAGTGAACAGCTCCATTCAAAACATGTTCAGGAGCATATAAACTGGTACCGCACAATATTATATTTTTTCTGGTAATTCAAACTATTCATTCTCAGTCAGCTTTATTCCAACTTAGGGACTAAGGAAATTCCACCGAATATAGTTCCAATTCAAGAACTAAGCGAGAAATAAGAGATATGTTGGTGGTGGCTTGTTTGTCCTTTACCTCGTTTGTTCCTTATTTCAGTTCATGTCCTGTCTTACCAAATCACTCTACTGAGTTCAGAACTTACTTCAGAGTCTGAACATGAAGAGTAAGAGGAAGTAGAACCAAAATAGTAATAAAAATAAGTTAGGTGCTACAAGTTTCACTAGGTTTACACCACATAGTTTAAAATACATAAGAAATACACATAAAAAGGAGAACGGTCTACATGGTAAACATAATATAAAATGTGTATGTAAATCAAATAGAAAATAGATTAGTACAAATGATCAGTTCATATTACTCTCACTAGCAGATGTAGATAGTATTCCCGCAACCCCCGTGACGCGTAAGGGGGCGCACGAGCTTCAGGGGGGAAAATATATAGAAAGTATAGGCGCATAACTAAGGTCTACGGCGGGAGGGGCGCTGAAGCCTCAAGTTACGTTACTGCTCACTAGGGTAACATTACCTCTTTTAAATACTGTCTTTAAGTAAGATGAAATACATCGGATAAAAATACACTACAATCAGTGACGACGCCAGAGGGGGAAAGGGGAAGAGTGCCCTCTAATGACTCTGTCCCTCCGTTTGACCTCTTGTCCGCTCTTCACAGGCTCACATGTTAAAATTGAAACCACTAAATTACAATGAAAGCAAATTAATGCCTAGTTGATTTAACAGTTTCAGAACACACGTTAACTGTAAACCTTTCCCAGCGTAAGCTTAAAGTTAAACATATTATATATATATAGGGCTGGATTTAGGGGGTGCACCCCCCCCCCCCTTCGTTGTAATATACACTATTTAAAATGAGAAGCTAGCAATGAAAATAGCAACACCTTCCGAAAGTCGTGGGAGCAACGTGTATGAACGGATTACACTTAGGTACAATTTGAATAGAGGGGGGTAAGAGTCTTAGACGGTAATATGCCTCATTCGGTCTACGGCTACTACTTCTGACAATATTCAACTAAAAATTCAAAAATCTCCATTTTCGGTTGCCTGTAATTCATAAATTATGAATTTTCGGACACGTGTTGATACAGACTTTTTTCCTTCTTTTGTCATGTAGAATCACATCCAGAAGTTTATTGGTGTTATTCATTAACACCCTATATATAAATATATTACTTTAATGACCATTTTTCTATGAAATTTTGATCAATTAAAATGACTGATAACTGACAACAGAGTTTGTTCAATTAAATTACACTTAGTAATTGAAATCTGTTCACTAATGTTAAAACAAAAGATAGGAAAAATTGAAAAAAAAAAAACAATTTGAGCTTAGTTCAAGATAAATAGATAAAATGTTAGTGAGAATCTTGTGCCTCATACCTGCTGCAAAGAGGTTTTTTACAGGGTTCTTACAAAATGACTTTCATCTTTTCCCTGATTTCAAGGTTCCAAACCAACAATTTTTCCTGACCAACGGCATTTAATGATATAATGATCTAGTAATAAAGAATGCCTGTAAGAGCTAAATAAAGGCTTAGTCTAATAACAGTGGATAATCAAACACATTTGTAACTTAACAAAAGAATGGTATTTAGGCTCCTGAATATTGAGACATCTTCAAGTTAATACATATTCCCATATAGCAATGTAAGCTCGAGACAGGCTTGCGACGCGATAGCAGCACCACAAAGCAAGTTTAGGACTCCTGCAATTTAGAACTTGTGCAGTTTAGGACTCGTGCAATTTAGGACTTATGCAAAAACCAGAAAATTGGCTTCTTGTCTTTTAGGACTTCTGGAATTTAGGACTTGTGGTGTTACCCCTCCAGGTTGAACGGGACAGGATGCAGAAGGCTGCTGAGGAAACCGTGGGCGGAGCGGATCTTTGGCACTCGTGCATACAGCACAGTCATAGGAGACCTTGAGGAGAAGCTTGTGGAACTTCATCGAGCTGCATCGGTTTGGGAGCTCGTTGAAGGGAAGCCTTGCGCAGCGATGTACCAGACGCCTCAAGCAACCACGCCAAATTGAATGGGTGAATCAGCGGACACAGTTCAGTGGACACCGCGGTAGCAACAGCACGGGGTGGCATGCATACTATCAGGAATTTGTATATGGGAAGCCCCGGCGACAGCGAGGAGACGCACCCAGTACCTGTGGAAGCTGAGGTAACATTTATGACACTGTTTCTGTTGTTCGTCCCCCCACCCATTGCTCTTGTCTTACTCTTCTAGACAGTAGTTACTTGTTTTTTTTCAACTAACAGATTCATACCAACGAACCAACCTGGTCAATTAATACCTGTAGTAAGTTAGATGAAGTGCTTTTTTTCGGCTTCACCGTGTTTTTTTTCTCCTCTCTGAAAGTCATGTCTTTCTACTTTCCTATTGTCTTTTTTCACCTTCTTTCACTATTCCTGATGTAGTGCTAAATGTCTTCGGATAGAAACCACTAGAACACCTCAGATCCTTGCTTTTTCTTATCCCTATACTAACTGCATGCGAAGACCTCGCTAGAAGTTGCAGAGAGGTAACTCAGCAGGACGGGACTTTCGGGGGCCCTCCTTATCCATCCTTTTCTGTTCCTGTGGTGGCATAAACTGCCGTTGCCCGTATGATGAGTCTTGCGAATAAAAACAAACAAACAAGAATTTAATTATACTGTACATTTCGACTTACAAGCATTATTATAATCATACTAATAAGAAGACCATAATCGTATAAACAATTGCTAAAAGTGTTTATTTTACATCAATCTATGTCCTCTAAAAAGATTTAGAGAAGGTATATCAACTTCAGAATTGGAAATATATATTAGTTTTGATTCACACACAAACAACTGATATGTATTCCATCTTCTGGAGCAGTAGTCTCATGTTGAAATAGGTTATTTGTAGGAAATTAGTCAAATAATATAAGACATTAGACAGCAGCGCTGAATTTATTAGATATTTTTGACCATTTAAACTTATATAAACCAAAGGAATATAATAATTCACAGTTCTATTAAATCCACTGCTGCATGAGCCCTCTCCCGGGGGCAAGTTGGCCTACTCCTCCTACGCTTACTAGACCTGTTGGGAGAGGAGAGCCGAAGCTCTCTACTGTGAACGCTAGTCTTTTATTCACAGAAGCTCCCCAATTACATCGCGATGCTGTGTGAGCACCGTCCCAGAGCCTCTCACTTTGGAGAAAATTCCTTGGCATAGCCAGGGATCGAACCCGTTAACTCTCGATCAGCAGTCAGTGACGGTAACCACTGGAGCAGTATCACGGTCAAATCAATTAAATAGCTAGCGTTATTCCTCGTTGTCCGTATCAAATTTAGAATGAATTGATGGACCATTAGCAAACACAGAAATATTTCTAATCATCTTGTGAAACATCACTTTCCATTTTGATTGCTTAGAGCAGCGTTTCTCAAAAATTTTCAACATGCGACAACTTTTAACATCTCTTTTACACAGAGGCCCACAAAAGTAATTTTCTTGTTTGTAACAAGCGGTTTCGTTTCATTTCGTAACAAATATCCTTCTGAAGGCTTCAATACACACACAAACATACGCATTGCAGAAGGCCTTCCAGTTCCTGTTTTTCTCAGTCGCTTAACTCAATTGTAAAAATGGCTGATGTCATATAAGTTAATAGCGAGAAACGAGACCATTCTTTGTAACGCTATATACACCTATATATGAAAAACATGGTATTTAGGACACAGGATATGTACCTTGCTTTTAACGTAGAACTGCGTGCTTCTCCGTATAAAATATGACGATTTAAGAATCATTATTCCATTTACAATTAAGTACTTGAGTGAACTTGGTTATTAATTTTCGGTGAAAATCAAAACAAAGCCCAGAAGCCGTTTATCACTTGGAAACGACTTGCTAATGCGTGTTACAAAAATAAATCTGAATATTTTCAAACTGGTTAAATCAAAACAGGTTCTGATTTCGCACTAATCTTAAACTTGTGCAATCTTTCCTGACATTTTCATTCTTTTTGTCTTTTCTTATTTTGTGTAATATATCCTTTCACTTCAAAATATGACAGTTGATTTCCTGTATGCGTATCCTCATTATATTATCCAAAAACCTTTCAAAAATTATATTAATTTAGTAATAATAAAACCAGCCAAAAAAAAATATCTTGTTTAAAATTTGCAAGCTTTAAATTTACTTTTTCACCTTCTCTCGCACACTTTTGCACACAACTCGCGACTATCTTTGGGGGACCAGACCCTCACGTTCAGAAACCCTGGCTTAGAGCTTGCAACTTAGTTACTTAGCACCAGGATTAGTTACTTAGTATTTAGAAACACCCAACAAATGAAGGGGTCGGGTGGAAATAGTGCCAAGTCACATTTTGTGAACTTGGTTATTAATTTTTGGTGAAGGTTAAAACCCAGAAGCCGTTTGTCTCTTGAAAATGACTTGATAATGTGGGTCACGAAAGTAAATCTGGATATTTTGAAACTGGTTATATTAAAACAGGCTCTGACTTCGCACTAAGCTTAAACTTGTACAATCGTTATCCCACCTACCTATTTTTGGTCTGCGCTCAGGACCACGAGATTTTGAATCCTGCCTGCCGATTTTTTATTTGTGTGTCGAAATAAGTGCAATGCAAACAATCGGGCTGTGTGGAATCTACCCGAACAATTATATTTCATTTAGAATAATAGCCACGGTTCCCGTTACTGTTGCGTCTGCCTAGAGAAGCCTTTCTAAGCTGAAGCTCATGAAGACCTACCTAAGGATCACAATGACTCAAGACCGGTTGTCTGCTCTCGATCTTCTATCTACAGAAAACGACGTTGCATGAACGCTTCTAGATTATAGCCATTTGATGGAAGATTTTTTCAACAAGAAAAGTCGCAGAATTAACTTTTAACCACAATAAAAATACTTGCCCTACTAAAGTTAAGCTGTACCTGCTTATTTAGGTAGAGGTAAGTACGGATCTCCAATAATTGCTCTGCTTTATGTTTCTTTATGATGTATCCAACTGTAGGGCATGGCTTTGCAACAAGCTTGGCTATGTCTCAGTACCTTTTACCTTCAGCACGTAATTTGAAATTAAAGTGAGTAGTTCCAATGTTGTTCAACTCACTTTGCTGCTTCTTTATGTTCGACACAGTGTGGATTGCTTCAATACACCACGCAGAGTGCTTTTGTACACAAAAGGATACCTAGAACATTTCTTTCGAGAATAATATGGAGTTGTCCAAATACATTCTTTTTCGCAATTATTTTACGTAGTTGCCACTCTTTCGTTGCCTGTTACCTTACAGGTGTATCGAGTAGTAGTTATTTCTATAGCAGTCTATCTAAGGTATCCAAATTATCATAAAGGGCAAGAGATTTCGAAATGGGCCACGTTTTGCTTGTGACATAGTCTGTTTTTCCTCTTTGTTAAATTTGTCCAAATATTTTCTTCTCACTGCAGAGCATGGTTTCTCAATGTGGGGGTCGCCTGCTGTATGACAGCTGGTTCCGAAGAGTGGTGATAAAATAAATTTAACTAGAGTTTTGTGGATTAAACAAATACATTTCAAAAAATATATTTTATTAAGCTTGCTGTGTTATAATTACTAAAGATAGTCTAATTGTTTGTATATCATTTGGATGATATAATTAACATATTTATTATCAAATACTATAAATCAAAGGCCATATTTTGAAATAAACAGCATATATTACATAAAATAAAAAAATAAATAAAGAGGAATTTAAACGTTACGAAAGATTGAACAAGTTTCAGATTAGCGGGAAATCTGAGCACATGTTGATTTAATCAATTTCAAAATATTCGCTTCAATTTTCGTGACACACATTACGAAATTCGCAATGACTTGGTCTCTCAAGCGCACTGAATATCGCATCTCTATCAGCTTCCAGTTCAAACTTTTCTTGATAGGTTACACTTTTAAGTGACAGTCAACTCCCAAGTTACCTACAACCACCACTATCATACTTCATACGGACAAAGACGCAGTTCTACGTCTACCGACCCCTGTCCTAAATACCATGTCTTTAATGTACGAGATAGTGCATTCCATAAGTCCTGTCTCCTTTCTATTTCCGATTTTCGCACAGAAGGAATTGACTTTCGTCGCTCAAATTTAGCAAATACCAGGTGGTGGTGATATGCAACATATTATTAGTCTAAAATGCATAAATATTCGACAGACGTTTGGTAGTTTTTCATCGCTAAAACTAAGAAAGTGATATTTTTCTTACAGGAAATCAATGTTAAGATGTTCGCAGACAGATAAAACTAGATCTGAACCAAATATTGCTGGGGGTGAAGTAATCATAGGTTTTTCGTAACTCATGATCTGGATATGCACAACTCACCAATCACAAACCACGCGAACACCCCTCAACCTGTCGTAGATACGCCACTGACCATTTAATCCCAGATGCATACCAATGAGTCTATTTGCATAAAAAAAAAGAATCAAAGACTGAAACGTGAAAATACGTCTCTTATCTCATTTTATCACTCTGACTCACTAGTTGTGCCTATCTAGACCCTGAAGTAAGGGAAAAATCTAGTACTAGAACTCCACTTACACCCTTCCAATTTAGACTTTACACTCCACCAGTTGAAAACCCTGGCGGAATTTACACACAAACAGACATATATAAAGCCGCTATTCATAAACAAGAAAGTTACATTTGTCGGTCGCCGACTAGAAGACATGGCAAAAGGGCGTCGTATGTTGGAAAAGGTTGAGAAACGCTGCTATAGAGAGACACAAGCTTGTTGAACCACGCCTGTCAAGATCGAGAACCGAGAATTAAAAGAAGAAAAAACAACATTTGTCCAATAGAGCAGTACCGCGGCAGAAGGGTGAGTCGGACAGCAGGAGAATCACATATGGTAAGACTAAATAGCTTTTCTTCATAGACTAACATTAGCTTCTGTTATTTCCTAAGTTTATTTTCTAGTAACAGCAGAAACTTTGTTCTTATTAGTTACAACATATTACGCTTTAGTGAACTTGTTATAACGTTATACAAATAAAGTTTAATTCTGTATTAGCTGGGCCTGGGGAAGCCTTCATAATGACTATATGTATGCTATTATATGCATGTTTATGAATGTACAATATTTGGCAAAATTTGAATTGAACTCGTATTAAGATCATCATGCGTGCCTTCTTTGACCCTTATATGGCAACAAAACACATATCTGAATGCCCCCGTCCCCGAAAGTTACATAGAAATGTACGCCCTTGTCCTTCCTGTATGAAAAGTAAATTTAGGCGTTTGCAATTCAAAAGACAAATACTTATTTCATCCTCTTAGAGCTATGGGCTTGATGATTTCCAAAACGACAGAAAAAAGAAGATAAAAAGAAAAAAAATTGGGTAAAAGAGGTAAAAAGGAACAAATGTTTTAAATATGGAGGAACTGAGTTATTAATCTTTAATAACCAATTAACCAACTAACTTATTAATTATATTTCCCTGTCAGCCATCCTCTTGACCAGAGACACGTTTCATAATATATTTTAATTCAATCAGAGTCTGCTGGCATTTGTCACAGTGTTATATGTATTAACAGAGCATATAAAATGAATTCCCTCTATTTTGGTCGAGCCACGAGTTCTCCAAGTGGTTTAGTTCTTAAAGAATCTTTGGAACCGTTTCCATAACACTGTATTTCTGGTACCACAAGATTAATTTCAATAAGAAGCCTATCAATTACCCTTTCTCCGCACTCATCATTTCATCAGTCACAATTCTTGATAAGAATTTTCCTCATTTCTAAATTAAACAAACATATGAATACACTTCTTGTGCTCTGATGCAGTTTTAATACTGGATCCTTTTCCACAAATGAAACAATTTCTTTTTAAACCGAACGTTGCTTCTGATGTCAAAAAAGTTGAAGATGTTGGAAGATGAGATGGCTATCGGTCTGCATTGATTGATAATCAGCTTTGAGATTAGTGGGGTATGTCTTATATAGTTCTCCATGTGAACTCGAATAGTACTTTCTCCTTCCAACTTTTCATGCAGTCCGTAAATGGATACAAACGTATTGGATATACGGGATAAGAGCATATTTCGGTAAGAATTCATAGTTGCGGGAAACAGGAAAACAAAGCAACAGTAAATTGGGATGATATATGTAACAGCTTAGCTCCAATCTTGATGACTACATTTATTATCTGCAACGTAAAACATCAAATACTTGCTGTGTGAAAAAAGAAACTTAAGAAACACGAAAAGAAGTAAAAAACTTTAGAAAAGCTACGATTTTTTACAACACTATTACCCCGTCTCACCAACGCTGGTTGAAAGCTTAACGACACGTTAAGCACATTTAACGTCTGATTTAGAGAAATGGCCATTCATTTAACATCGGTTAAGCTTAACGACAGACCCGGATTAACCACAAGGCCTGGGCCTAAAGGCGCAAATTTCACACAGGTAGATGTTTACAAGGAGAAACTAGAAATCGCTATTAAAAGTCGAGACAAAAAAGATATTTAGCACAAAACTATAAGGACCATGTTGGGGGAACCGTACATTCTAAATGACGGCTTACTAGTTGAGAGGTTTGTGCGTTTTGTGCCCAATGTTGAAGAAATTCTTGATGCACTATTGAAACTATTTGATAAGTTGAACATAGGCATTTCTAAATGTGGAGGTCAGTCATAGGACAACGCTTTTTATTAAAAACATATCTGCTTTTTACTTGTTTATGTTGTAGATTTACTTTACTTTATGTAAATATAAACCTTACAAAATTATTAACTTTTGTATAGGTAATAGACATGCTAAACAGCTAAGCCCGGATTTCCCTCCCCCTCCTTTAGCCATGTTGATAACATGGCTAATACCCACTGAGAGGGTTACGCTCTCTGTTGGGGAAGATATTTTACTTTATTTTTCTGTTTTTCATGATTGTCGTTGGTCAAAGACATTTTCGTTGAACTTTGTTAACTTACCTAGCTTTGTAGGTTACTTGCTTTTGTTTGTATGACTCTGTGGTGGCCTAGAAGTTCGCTTCTGTACACACATTTTTATAGCTAATTGGGATTGGCCTTCCGTTTTTTGGGTGCTTCTGTTTGATGATGCATTCTGTTAGCTCTTAAGTGGTTCTATGTGTGTGATGGTATGATATAGTCTGGTGGTTGCGGATCGATGAAAGCAGTAAGGTATGGTATTCCTGGCTGGTTGTCTGGGAGAGTGAAGAGATATAGACTGAAAAGTAGGCCTAGTGGTCAAGATACAAAAGCTGTGGTTGGTGTTTTGTAGGTTGCATCTTGATGCATACAATCAAGAAGGAGTGGGTGGTAGGTTCGTATCTGTTGGTTATAAATCGTATTCTTAATTTCTCCAGATGGTACAGTATGTTAATCATGGCAACTCGTTCGTAGAGCTCAGCAACTGGACTTGGAAGTTTGATGCGGTGTGCTGTGCGAAACGCATGTCTTTCTAGGACTTTCAGTTTGTTGTAGAATTTTGCTTGTGCTGGAATCCAAGCTACGTGGCCATAGGTTAGAACTGGGCGGAGAAAAACTTTGTATTTGTTTAGTACGGCAGTTGGGTTTATGCCCCAGGAGGTTCCTGTGATTCGTTTTCGCAGGTTTAGGCGGTTGTATGCTTTTTTAATGAGTGCTTTCAGATGTGGATTCCAGGTGAGGTGATAATCGTAGGTTAGGCTTCGGTATTTTACTTCGTGGGCAGGTCTGATTTGAGTTTGTTGTACGTGTAGGCGTAGGTTTCCCGATTTGCGTCGTACTCTTGTGCGTTGTCGAGGTGGTATAAAAATAATTGCTTGTGTTTTGGATGCATTTATTGTGAGTTACTACTGGTCACACCATTGACTGAATATATCTATTGCAGTTTGCATTGTTCGGTTTATTTGGTTAACGGTTTGTGCTGTTGCTAGGAAGGCCGTGTC
Source organism: Lepisma saccharinum (assembly GCA_022664845.1). Classification (NCBI taxonomy): domain Eukaryota; kingdom Metazoa; phylum Arthropoda; class Insecta; order Zygentoma; family Lepismatidae; genus Lepisma; species Lepisma saccharinum. Next base: position 15,903 of record JAGDQP010038251.1, read on the forward strand.
GTCTGCATATTGATATAGTTGTATATTAGTTGGTAGTTCTGAGCTGAACATTATATATAGTAGCGGTGAAAATGCGGATCCCTGTGGCACTCTCTATTTAGGAAAATCGGAAAGGAATTACTTTGGTCGATATTGATATATGCCAGACGGTTTGTCAAAAAATTATAAATGTACCGGATACATGCTATTGATAGTTGAAATTGGAGAAGCTTCCATAGTAGGCCTTGATGCCAGACTTTATCGAACGCTTTCTCCAATTCGAATAGCACGAGGCAGGATGGTTTGCTGGTGTTATAGTGGTTTGTGATGTGGTTGGTCAGTCTGAGAAGTTGGTCCTGAATACTGTATTTTGGTCTGAAGCCTGCCTGGTGGTCTGGTAGTAGGTGTCTTTCCTTGAGATGTGTATGGAGGCGATGGACAAGTATCCGTTCTAATATTTTGCTGAGAGTTGGTGTCAATTGTATTGGTCTATAGGATGCCACTGAGTCGGGTGGTTTGCTAGGTTTGAGAAACATTAGAGTTTTCGATGTTTTCCAGTCTGGTTTAATGTAGCCTGTTCGTAATATGAAGGTATATATGGTTGCGAGTAGTATTAGTAAGCATGGTGGTCCTTCTTTTATGTACCTGTATGTTATACCGTCTATTCCAGGTGCGGTATTTTTCTTGTGTTCTATAATCTGAGAGATATCATGGCTGGTGATAGGTGTGGTTAGTTGTCTCTTTTCGTTGATGCGGTGATCTTTATTCCGGTGAGTTAAAGTTGAATCGTTGGACTGGATGGTTTCTTGCTATGTCTGTTTGTAGTGGTGTGAAAATCTCCTGTAGATGAAGTGCAAAGGCATTTGCTTTCTCTTTGTCAGTTTGTAGTGGTTGGTCATTTTGTAGTAGTGAATAGGTTGTTTTTGTGTTCTTGCCTGTGATGAGATTGAATCGTTTCCAGAACTTAGTGGGATTGTCAGTGTCACGTAGTTGGTTGCATGTTTTAATCCATTGGCGTAGTTTGTACGCTCTTAAGTAGTTGGGCACAGTTCTTTGCAGTTGTCGATGTAGTTGTAATGATGCTGGGTTCCTAGTGCGTTCCTAGTCTCTAAAATGTTGTCTGGAGCGTCGAATCATAGCAAGATATTGCGGTGGCAGTTTCGGTAGATGTGTCGCCGCTGTTGTTTTAGGTTTATGTTTGCCACAAGCGGTTTGTAAAACAGTAGCGATTGTTTCTATGGTTTGATACAGTTTGTCTTCGTTTGTTGGTTCCTCTGAGTTTTGCAATTGTCTGCTGATGTAGTCTCTGTACATATTCCAGTTTGCACGATCGTAGCGGATAGTTGTTCGCTGTGGTATTGTTCCTGGAGCTGTTGGTAGACGTCGTTGTATTGTCATTTGTTTTGGAACATGATCGCTTCCAATAGTATCGAGCACATCGATATGACAACGGTTTAGAAGGTTCGGAGAAAGGATGACTATATCTGGTGTTGTTTGTGAGATTGGTCTGGTATGCTTAGACAGTTGTTGCAGGACATCTGTAGTTTGAGTGTGAATGTAGTTCATAAATAGGTTTCGTTGTCGATCGGATCTGCTGTGAATATTTATGTCGGCCATTATGACATAGGTTCGGTAAATATTTGCGATATGCTGGAAGAATTCAAGAGGAATTGGGTGACGAGGTCATATGTATATTGAGGCGACTGTGATTGAGATATTTTTGAAATATATTGTTGATATAAGATATTCTGTTTGCTGCTGGTTTGGTATTATGTGTAGTCTGTGCGGTATTGATGGCCTATAACCTATTGCGACTCCGCCGTTCGCTCTTAGCATTGGCATATTGCTTTCCTTGCGTAGAAGATGGTATCCAGGAATTTTGCAAGATCTTCTGACATTTAGGTGCGTTTCATTTAGGAGAAATGCGTGTGCTTTTTCTTCTAGCAAGAGTGCTTGTAATAATGCTTTGTGTGTGAGTAGTGACCTAATATTTAGGAACAGTACCACTATGTCTAAATCCATTATGAAGTTGTGGTGGTTGCTGATGTTTCGTTAGGCGGAATTGTGACGAAGTGTACATATGGACCGGAATATGTTGCATGGAACGCCACATGAAAGATTTGTTTAGCTGTTCTTTGTACCTGCTGTATAATATGTGGACTTTGTGCTGGTTGTACATTTTGTATATTTAGTATGATGAAGGCCAGAAGTTGTTCTACGCTGACAGGTTGGTTCAATGCTGGATGCTTTTCTGGATCTTCGTCTGTTGGTGTGATTTCTGGTACCCTGAGCGGTACGACGAGTTCTGGTTTGTGTGCTTCCGGCGGTGGTTTTGCTTTGCATTGGTAGGTGTAAGTCGGAT